>JANPWX010000109.1:202098-225488 GCA_024734555.1 Trochalopteron elliotii | reverse complement strand
CCCGTTCCCACAAGAGGTATCGGCCCTGCCGCCCCCGCTCCCGTTCCCCCCTCACCGCGGGGCGGTCCCGCCGCCATTGCCCGGGGCGGCCGTAACCCGGCAACGCCGGCACGCGAGGCCCCGCCCAGCCCGCGCATGACGGACGGCACCGCTGACCAATCAGCGAGCGCGACGTGCACAAACACCACGCGTTGGCCCCGCCCTTCCCCGGCTGAGGGGAGCGCTGGGGGCCCCGGGATCCGCGAGGTTCCCTGGCCGGGAACACCTGGGAAAAATGGGAAACTGCTCCCGTGGGGCCCCTGAGGCACGGGCTCCTACGGCAGAGGAGAATGAAACCAAAGAGTTTTCGTGAAGATTGTGACAGAGAAACCCAGAGAAATTGCTGGCCCTCATCGATTGGTTTCCTGACATAAAGGCAAAGATCACATTTTCGAGTAGTTTATCACTATATAGTCGTCCAAGGGCTGAACCGACAAAGGAGATATGTTAATTCCAATATTCTGATAGCTACTGCTGACCATTGAAACAGGAGTGCCTTAAAAATGCTGCCTAGCTCAGGAACAAAGAACAGAAATACAGAATAAGGGCCCCACGAGGCCATCCTTCAGCACACCAAGATTTTGGGTTTCAGGGCACACTGAAGGAGGCTGTTGTCTTTTTCATATTTTGGCCTTTCACATCAGTGTTTCTAAAGGAGTTCAGATGTGGTCAATAAAGAAGCTGCTGAGCCACTGTGGAAGGACAAGGTGTTTACCAAAATACCTGGTTTTCACACTTGCCTGTGATGATGTGTTTGAGTCTAAAGTCACCTTGGGTAGAGAGGTCATCTGAACTAGAGAGAGCCACAGAAAACATGGACCTGACTGGTTTTTATCAAACATGAATGCAGAAATCCTCCTCTCAAGCCAACCTCAGCAGATGGAAATGCTCTCAGGTAACTGCAGCAGCTGTCCAGCCCCCTGACATTCGGAAATAGGTTCTCTGCCCCTTGGTCATAACCGTTGTACAGACATAAGGCTTCTCCTCTGCATACTGCAAATTTAATCAACAAACAAGACTTTTCACATTGGAGTTTTGAGCCTTTCGGGAGCAGAGGAAACATTGCTTGCAGTAAGAATAACCCTCTTGTCCACGGCTCATGTGAGGGAGCTGCAGCTGCGCGGCTGCGAGTGAGTGACACAGGAGAGCTCTGTTGGGGGAGGGAAAGAGGAAAAAAAGGCCTCTGTGTCAGGAACAGTGAGGCTCTGATCTGTGTGATTTCACCCCTGCATTCTTTAGGAAACAGCGATCACACAACTGCATAAATTCCATTAGAGGACCAATTCTCGAAAGCAGGATAAATATTGAACTCTTAACTGTAAATACAGGAGGTCCAGCCTGCAACAGTTAATTAGTTAAATACCTATTTATTTATGAAGCTATTAGAAGAAGAAAAGAGAGCGGTATCATCTTGGTCTCTTTGATACCTGACATGCTTTCCCTGCCCCACTGCAAGGTTGTAAAGGGACAAATTAATACAGTATGCAATTGATGATTTTTTTTCTTTTAACCCGAAACTCTTTGGAATGAAAGCAGAGAACTTTCCCTGTTGCCTCCTAGCAATCCTGCTGGATTAGACTGTTCCTGAAGACAAAACACAGGTCTATTTAGACAGAATGTCTTGAAGCTAATATTTTAGAACAAAATTATACTTGCCTTATTGTCAGCCTGTTTTCTCAGTTCACTTTAACATAGCTGCTTCATTTCTCCTTGGAAAGGATGAAAGAAGACAGAGAGGTTGAGTCCTATTGCTATAGAAATTTAAAAGGGATTTGTGTCCCGCTAAATAACCAGCTCATTTCCATGTGAATGAAGATGATAGTTCAGAACAGTTTTTGATATTTTCATGGTTGGTTGCCAGTTTTGGGGTTTCATCAATCCCATGTTTGCTTTTGTCTCCAACTCCTGGTGGTTCAAGGACAGGGAGAGGAGTAAAAGTAGTCGACCAGCAGTGGCTGGGCCCAATGTGTTTGTTTCTGCAAATTCTGACACATGGAAGCTGTTCACAAGGGAGCTCTTCCAATTCTCTGAATCCTGATACCAGGATTAGGAAGGCACAAGCAATACTCTACTCATCTGACAGTGATCAGAGCTGTATGAAAGGAACAGCACAGAGTGTCTTTTTGCTTAAGGGAGATTTTTGGAGTGGGTATTTGGGGTTGTGGACCTCTCTCATTACCTCAGGCACACACAGAGGTAGAGCACAGCTCCAAATTTCCAGCCTGGCTACCACAGTACACAAGATGCTGCATCTTAGTAAATATGATTTTGGAAAAGGGTCTAATATTCTGCAAATTCCACTAATGCCTTTCTATTTTTAGAGAAAGATTTGTCTCTAGTATATTAGAACACCTTCCTTGTTGGACACAGAGTGTATTATGTTCAACATAATCATAATTCTCTGGACAAGAAATCAGAGGTCTAAGACTTGAGTTTTCCAGTGCAGAAGGTACATGCAGGAAGAGGACTGAAGGGAATGTTCACACAGGCTCAATCATTTATTGCAACAAGCCTCGTATCCTCTGTATAGAGTGAAAAGTCACATCCAGAATATGGAATAGCTTTTCTCTACACTCCTTGATCTTTAAAAGCCTTTCATGTCCAGGTAAGACATATGCTAACAGGTGCCTAAATTACTACTGTTATTAATGGAAAAAAACCAGGATGAGTGGACACTATCAATAAAAAATTCTTTTAAAGTTGATGTGGAATATACAGCAGCAATTGAGGTAATTTTTGGGAAACAGTGTGCAATTTCCATTTTAAAAGGATATTCCAACATCATGCTCCACCCAAGATAAATCAATACACAAAGTTGTGGAAGACACCTTGCAGCAACAGACCAATCTATCTGTTTTCTTTAAAAATTAAAAAGTACTTACGTGAGAAAAAAGTAAGTAGTTTATTTGTAAGTAGTTTGACTTTCACAAACAAAGCAGTAGTTTCCAGAGCTGAAAGATAAAAGTAGACAAATCCAAACTGGACATTAGGCACGCATTGCAGGAATGCATGTAATCAACAGCTAAACCAATTTACTTGGGGCTTCAACAAAATCAGTGTCAAACTGTGTCCTCACACCTGACAACAATTCTGTGTCTCAGAGGACAGTGGCTTGATAAATCTCACACAGTGATTTCTAGTACGGTTTCTCTTATACACCAAGTCTGATATTGTGGCCAAAGTGTCTTTCAGCTTTTATCAATTTCAATCAATCTTTTCAGCTTTTACTATCTATAGTAAAAAGTGTGAAAAGAAGTGTGACGTGATTTTAGTGTGTTGAGTGTACTGTGTTGCTCTATCTTTGGACAACAGGGAGAGCAGACTGAAGAAGTGTGTTTGACCTAAGTGAATTGTGCAGCACATGAGCTTAGATGTCCAGTAGGTCCTGTGTTATCCAAAAAAGGCAATGGCCAAGGTCACTGCAGTGCAAGTTTTGTTTGAAGCAGAATGTTTGGGATTCTTGATAGAATTGTTCTTGGTTTATGAAGTTCGTGGTTAAAATGTTGCAATGTAACATGACACCAAAATTACTGATACAAGCTTAACAGAGTATACTGTAGCTAACAAGAATTATATTGAATGTATCAACCAATATGGCTATGAAAAAATTAAGTCAGAAATATTCCATTTTATTAAACAGTTTGGCTCCTCAGAGCTTTCTCACAAGTGATATTTCTAGATTCTCTGTTGCCCTGCTCGAAGCTGCAATGAAATAACCCAATCTCTTGGCATCTGTTTGAATAAAAACGATTTGATGTCTAATCTGACTTAAACAGACCAGAAATGAATGTACCAAAGATAAGGCAAATAGTTTCTATTTAATCACGGTCTAATTTCCCTGTCAATGTGAAGTCTACTACAAATCAAGACAGCAAGTAGCCTGAAGCACCAATTTATTTTCTGTCAGCAAAAGGAAGGCTTATCTCCACAAACTTGCTGCCAATTTTTCATCTCTACAAAATAAATAATGCACTCCTCACTCACAGGAGAAACAGAAGTACCTGCAGGAGGATGCATGGAATACTTTCAAAAAATCTTGCTCTGCTTCTATGCTTCAGAAAACAAGTCCTAGGTGAAAAGCCATTTGATGGGATCTCACAGAGATGAGAGCAGAAACACTAACTTACATCTTTAACCAGGAAACAGTCTGTTCAGTTCAGCCAGCATTTCCTTGCTCTGATGGGTGTCTATGCAAACATGATGTATTTCAGTCAGTTCTAGTAACAATAGATAATATTTATTTTTGATTGATTGCTTTTGCCACCTCTTCAGCACCTTCCTCTGCAGCTTTGAAAGAGCTTCCAAACTCCCTCTACGCTGCACCCCAGAAAAGGACAAAACAAAGACAATGTTCCAAGTTAGCTCTTCCACACAGCTAGAGCAGGGACGCCAAAAAACTGCCCAAAAGACTGAATTTGTCACAAAGCTTAGTTTAATTTGACAATCATCATAAGGCATCCATGTAAATGAAAAATTCCCACCAGGGTCACAAACATTCTCCCACTAAATAAAATGTGTTAAAACAGAGGCCCGTGATTCCAAAAAATGCTAGTGGTTCCTGGTCTCGACCAGGCTGCCGCTGCTGGCAGTGGGGTACGGGAGACACAGCACCAACAGCGGCAACTCCGGAAGTGTAAAGTCAGCTTGTACAAATCTCTTTCAATAGAACAACAAATGAAAAGGAAAGAGATTTGTGTAGAAAACATCATTCTCCATCCTTTCTGGGAAAACAAAACAGAATTTAAAAGATAATCCCATTCAAGGAGGAAAGAGCAGAGCTTGGAGTTCTGAAGTCCAAAAATGCTGATGGCCCATTTTTAAAACTAATGAAGCACTACAGAGGCCTGAGTTTATTATTGCTTTATCCCAGTTCAGCCCAGGCTAAGGCTATGGTGAAGTCCAAATTCATTTAAAGCCAGAAAATGCAGATCCAGTAACAGCACCTAACTCCCCATCCACACATGGGTGTAAACAGATACTTTTGGTGAAGAAAAAAAGACCTCCGAAATTTCCTCCTCTTCCTGTCTATGCAGATCCCCATAGCAGAGCTAAAATTCGCCCTGAATATAAAGCAATTTCTCTCACACATCTCTGTTAGCTGAGTCTTTTCCAAATGTTTTGCCTTTTGTTGATACTATCCTGGTGATGCATGAGCTCAGAGATGCCTTGTGGGAGCTCACAGAGAGCACATGGGTACCCACATGTTAAAGAGTTTGTGGCACAGAGTCTAAGAATCATCGCCTGTACTCTGCAATACCTCGGGACACTTCACCCTCAGCTTCCTGAGACCAAACAGCACAGAGGGAAGACAGTGTCTTCCCATTCTGCATGGCTAGCCAGTGATCCAGAGAAACAGCATGCCAGGGAAATGAAATGGCACCTTACTCCCACCATAAGTCAGAAAACAGACTTGGCTAAAGCGGGACTTAAAAGTTTCACATCAAGAAAGATGGTGCTTCCCTCAGGCTATTGTAGGACAGGGCAACTGTTATTCAGGCAAACATTATTCAAGGCGGTAAAATCTTAACATGGATATTTTCATGGCTGACTTACAGGCCAAGATATGCTGGGGATCTTAAAAAAGTTACAGGTCTTGTTAATTCCTTCAAAAGGACAGAACAGGAGACACACAGAGTGCATCTGATGCATGTGCCACACACCAGCAAAGGTTGCAGTAGACTTGACAAAACAGTTAAAAAGATTTAGGCATCCAGCTAGTACCAGAATTGATGGCATTTGGGAATCTAATTCTAACTTTTTTGAAAATTCAAGCCTACACATTTCTTTATTGCTTGTCCCATCGAGTGCAAAGGGAAAACTGAGGGTAGGGTTAACTACAGAAGGATTTCAAATCCATCATAATGTTTCCCTGTTCTTTTTTATATCTCTTTTAATATATATAAAGAGCATTATTATTATTATTATTATTATTATTTAGCCACCTCTGGGCAGGGGGGAACCGGAGCTATTTAAAATTAGTTTCTCATTTAAGCATTAGTCCCCTTCCTCCCAAATCACAATGCCTCTGGTCACAGGAAGGAGCATAACATGAAAACATGTTTGCTGCCACTAACAATTCCTGAGTCTCTCCTTTGCAGAACTTTAGCCCAAATATTAGGACAATGACAGCTCGACACATACACACTCCCCAGCAACATACACACAGCAAGTAGAACATGCCTCAGTGGCCTCAGACAAAAAAAAAAAAAAAAAAAAAAAGAAAGAAAAAAGAACACCCTCCCACCAAACAACAAATCCAGAGAAACCATCCAGAAGAGCCTGAGGAAAGGGAACTATCCACTTTCCATGAAGAAGCAACAGCCCAGGAGTCCCTTCCCAGAAAAACTGAATCAAAATATTAATCACACAGCTGGCGGAGATCTCTGAAACCTGGCAGTATCACACTGGATACTTGAAGGCACATTTGCTTTGTGTTTTGGGAGAGAAGTCCAGTTACAACACACTGCAGCTGCAAGGCTGAGGGAAAGGAGGCAACGCTTAGTATCTTTCCTCTGTTCCTGTCCCCATTTTCAAGCTTCGTGGCTGGCATGAACTGGTGACCTAAGCAGACACGTTGACATCCCTGAGTGAAATGGCACCATTTGTGGCCTCTGAGACTTTGTCCTCAAGCACCATTGCTGGTGTGTCGGTAGTGACTGCTGTAGCGTCTATGGCAGGAAGTGGATTCAAGCCCTGGGATAAGATCTGTTGGATCGTTTTCCGCAAATTGGGATGCAGCTGGTTTTGGGTCTGGTAAAAAATTTCTAAGGCAAAAGACTTGAGGGTGCCAGTGCAAAGGTCCTCGTAAAGTGGAATTGTGTACATCCGGGACATCTACAAAAAAGGAAAACAAGAGAAAAACATTTCAATAAAAGTCAAGAAGTTCAGCTCTTCTACAGCTACACTCCAACAGCCCTGAGTAGCTTCAGACTGGAGACAAGCAACACATTTCTTCAAAAGACAGATGAGTCTATTCTAAGTCTGATGCAAGGACTTTTATGAATGGTAATAAAAAAAAAATCTGCTCTCTGAGACTGAGCTACTTCCACAAATAACAGAACTATTTTTTAAAGGCCAAATAGAAGAGGCCACACTGAACACATGCATTATTAACCTTTTGCTCCAGCAAAATAACAAGTACTGAAAAGAACTCAATGAGCCCTAGCCTTGCTTGAAGTGTAGAATATTCAAATAATCACATGATTTAGTAGTGCAAAAACTTGTGGTCTGGAAAAGCCAGGGCTGCTACAAAGCAATACATAAAATGCATGGGGCAGAGCTGGGACAAGGGTATTGAGTCAGACTAGAAAAGCAGAGATTATCTGTAGGCATTTGAAATTACATCTGCCCATTCCTCCCCACCGCTAGCAGGTGAGCCATGCTCAGCCCCTTCGCAACACACCTGGGCTACACTTGGCCAGGAAGCAGAAGTTCCAAGGTCTTTCACGTCGCATGTCTCATGCACATGTCTCATGCACTGAGAGGTGCAGTGATTTTAATCCAGCAGTTAGTACCTGGTTTTCCAAGAAGCGACGGACTTTGTAAAGGTCTGGATAATAGTCATTTCGGACTACAATCTGCAACCAGCGGATACGGATTTCTGCATTCATGGAGTCCAGCTGAGAGGAGTAACATTCCGAGAGTTTTTTTATCACCTCTGAAGAGAGCACATGCACAGAGAAAGAACTGTGACCTATTTTGTCAATTTTGAGGGTCATCAGATAATAACAATTCATAAAATCACAGAATCATAGAATCCGTTGGACTGAGAAAGACTTTTGAAGATCACTTATTTCAACCCCTCTGCCATGGCCTGGGACATCAGCCTAACTTTACATGAATTATAATGTCAAACCAGAAGCAGGGATCTTTAGAGTTCAATCAGTTATTCCAGGGATAATTTTCTACTGTCCCAGTAAGAGTACTCACCATGTGGCAGTGGTGATCCATCCAGCAATCTGTCCAGGAAAAGCACAGTTTGGAACGTTCTCCATTTAGTGAGGTCAACGCTGCTGGCAGCAGCAACAGAGTCCAGAGGCTCTGTGGTCCAGAGTTTGAAGAGTGTCTCCACTGGTCTGGTCAGACTGGATCCCTGAGATAAGTCTGGCTCAGCTAACGGAGGTCCTGTAGCATTGAGCCAACGTTCAAACTCCAGTCCTGGAATGAGGAGCACCAAAAATGTGGAGCAAAGATCTCTGCAGGTAGCTTGTCTGCCTCAAAGTTCAGGACTGCTTCTAGCATAGTTAAGAGAGATTTTGACAACAGCAGCCAATAGTTATAGCAACACAACAGTCTTAGCAACCTCATTGGGATAGCGTATGGAACACCTGGAAGAGTGCCAGCAACACCTCTCCAAACCTCCCTGTGAGCTTTGTAGAGCTCAACAGTACAGAAACACATGTGCTTTTAAGGCAGCCAGGCTGACAAGTACCTATGTTCAAATTATGCTCTAATATCTGTGTGCTTGCATTTCTCTCTCAGAATTTTCATGAAAACTGACAAATATGGAGAAAAGCCACTTTATTAAAAAAAAGGAGGTGAGAGGGTTGATTAAATTCCTCCTACCCACCAGTAAACCCAATTTATATTTATTTATGCAACTAATAACAACAAAAGAAAAAGTTTCTTCACAAGCAGCAGAGCCTGCTTTCCAGCAGAGCTCTTCCTCTTGACCTTTTACCACCTCCATACTTTCCTAACCCTTGGCAATACTTCGTGTTCCACACCATCCACACTAGAACTCCTATCTTCTGCATCCCCTGAATATTAGCCAGGCAAAAATTAGCAAATTCTGTGGTTAACTCATTAGCCTACCAGTGGGCCAAATAAAACACAGAACTGCTAAGCTCATGCTGCAGCTTTTCCCACAGTAAACTCTCTCATCTACACCTCTCCACAGGCAGTTTCCTCTCCACAAAGCCTGCAGGCTCCCAGTATCCTTAAGAGCTGTGCTCTGCCAGTCTGGTTTAAACTGATCAATGGGCTCAATAGCTACTCACAGGGATGGACACATGGCAGGATGACATGAATCTCATTTCTTTAAGAAAGTGAGATAATAAGCACCTGGTAGGCCACAGACTTCCACAAATCCACCAACAGCTATAAATAGGGGATATAAGGGAAAGTAAAACATTCTGGAAGAGATTTTATATGTATGGGTAGGATCTTGGGGAAGTTACAGTTCTCAAAGCATGTTTTCTGTTATTAAAATAGATGAAATTTCAGAATGTGTTCACCTTTTCTCTGCATTTAAGCATGTGTAAATCTCACAAGCACTGATCATTCTGTCTGCAGAGTGAAGGTTGAGTTAATGAGAAAGCTAACCACGGGACACTCAGCTAATTAATGACAAAACTGTCAGTAATTTCAGAGGTTTTCATTCCCCATCGTAGAGCAGTAACCACAGATTCTGTCAAGAACACCTGGTCGTTGCCAAACTATTTTGTTTGCCTTAGCATTTCCCTGTGCATCCTCCAAGCCAAGCACAAAATTTATCATTCAGGTTTTCTACAGTGTTTACAGTTAATTTAGTAAATCTCCTACCTGCTTTGCTCTCAACACATTGCTCCTTCAGCTCTGGAAAAAAATTCAGGAAGGAATCCAGAAGATCTTGAGCCACAACGCTGGTAAATTTATACTTCTCAATATAGGCCTAAAATAGTAAAACAGTCAAATTATGATTAGGAGCAAGACAGCTTCCTTTTGATGTAGAACCACTGCGTGCCACAACAATAACAACAAAAATACAAACATGAGAGTAAGAACAATAATTTGAAGGTTTTAAAAAATGAAAAAAAAATATTCTTCCTTCTCCCCCAGTTAAATAAAGAAGCACCATAACAAGAAAAAAGATGAGTAGCTGCAAATACATTGACAGCTGAGTATCATTTCATTTTCCTTTTCCAAAACAAGGCAGTAGCTGACAATTTTCTTTAGGTTTTGCAAGTGTGCTTCCAGGCACCAACCTGCCCCAATATAGTAAACCATACCCTTTGTCACCCTGGTGAAAAAAAGCAATACTTCTTAGTAGTGAATCAAGTCACATCTTTCCTTTAGTCACAGGCAATCTGTGCTGGAACAGCTTTCTCATTACTTGAGGCACAGAACAAGAGATAACAAAAATATACTACTACTCTGTAACTAGCACCTCATAAGCTCAGAATCTCAGAAATCTTGTAGAAAGATTCATGTAGGTTGACCAACAGGCCCACAACATTCCTCCATCTCTGACACACTTGTATTCAACTTCACCCTTAACAATTGGCCACAGTGAAAGAATCTGGGAGAAAAAAAACAAACAGCAAAAACAAAAAATCAGCTCTAAATCTCAAGACAAGACAATTTACACTCACTCTTAGGAAGGAGTCAAAGTGTCTGGGGTCGCCACAGAGCTGGGACAAGTAGTAAACAAAGCAGTAGCCTTTCTCATAGGTGAAGAGGTTCATTAAATTACTGGGATTTACACCTGAAAGGAGAAGACAACATGATAAGAAACTAATGAGGAGAGTGATTTCCAGCCTTTTGGAGTTATACAGACTCCTTAGAGA
Source organism: Trochalopteron elliotii (assembly GCA_024734555.1). Classification (NCBI taxonomy): domain Eukaryota; kingdom Metazoa; phylum Chordata; class Aves; order Passeriformes; family Leiothrichidae; genus Trochalopteron; species Trochalopteron elliotii. The sequence continues at coordinate 214,902 of JANPWX010000109.1, read as the reverse complement.
TCACCAAGATGAGACACAGTGACTTAAAAAAAACTAAGCTTGTTATCAGTACATTTAAGTTACTGCAATAAATTAAATAGATGCAGTCCAAAGACACAGCCTGAAAAATAATATTCTTTTTAAAATCAATCATTGTAAGGTAAGTAGTAATTCCCAATTAAATAAGTCACTTCAAACTAGAGGTCACTGAAAACAGATCTGGAGCTTGAAAACAAATCCTTTTTTCTTTTTCCAGTGCCAGGTTCTGGGAATCACCGTACCACAAATTTTCAAAGATATCAATATAAGGTATTCACCACTTGCTCCTTTTTTGAGGCTTCCAACACATGCTTTTCCATTCCATCTGACTCCAATATCATCTCCACTTGCATTTTAGGTTGTTTTAAATATCATCTAGATAGAAGACTGCTTCACCCACCTAATTGTGACCACACCACTAGAGACCCATCAGTGAAGGAGATGGGTGAATCTGGAGTGCAGTCCTGCATCTGGCTCAGGGAATAACCAAACAGCCACTGCACAGCTCAACTTAGAGCAAGTATCAGTTTATCTGTATGCTAAATACATACATACATAGTTCTTACATGAACACATAAAGAGAGGAACATTGAATAGCAGAGGATTTTATGTATGTTTCCGAATATTTCCATTTTAAAATACTTTATTTTACATATCCAGAATTTCAAACCCACATAGCTATCAAGACAGTTTTTCCACATTCTTTCTACTCAGTAAGTCTATTCTTACACAGAACAATACCTATAAAGATGAGTTATCCAACCTTGAAAAAACCTTGAAAGCAAAGCTTCCTTACTTATTTTTAGACTGGTTTACAAATCAGTATTTCTTTATTTTCTTTTTTTTTTTTCCTTTTCATAAAGCATATGTAAATATTAATCATTTTTTGTCAATATTCCATCATGGATATACAGAGGTGTATAATTTTGTGTAGAGCAGCCTCAGCCAAAAGCAATACCTGGCTCCAGTTTAACCTGAAGCTTGCTGACCGGGTTATCTTCTCCAAGGAGCTTCATCTGTCTGTGGAGAGCATCGAGGCGGAATGCAGTCTCCAAACATGTGAAGGCAGCTCCTACCCCAGAAAGGAACTTGTTAGTAGTGGGAAAATGATCAGCAAAATCTGATCTGTGCAGGACTGGCACAGGGACAAAGTAAAAGCTGCTGCAGGTGCAAAAGATAACAGTGAGACAGAATTACAGTAATGTAATGGCAGAGAAACTTGAGTGCAGAACAACCTTGTAATTAGTAATGGAAGTCAGAGCCTAACCCAGTGTATTTTCTCACTCTGCATCAGGCTGCACTGAAAAACAAAACAGCATGAAAACTATGCTACGGTTTACATCCTTGACATCATCTCATCAGTTCTTGCAAGACAAGGAGAGCAGCACTGAAAAAAGTATTATACAGGTAACTTTCAGGGAGCAATTAAGTGCTACAAAAATATACTGTCACTGGTAGAATAGTAGACACAATTCCATACTCAGTGCCATGGATATTACTAAGTAATTGTCACCTCGAGTGGGAAGAGAAAATAATTGGATTTGGCTATTGTATTATAGATCCTGTGTATAGTTTTTAAGCTTTATCATCCTACCTGGTTTTTGCCCTAAGTATCTCACCTTCCTCTCATTAGGACTTTTTACAGTTGTAACTGGGTAAGCTACTCCTCCCCAACTGCAATGTAGAGCATTCCATGCTTTCAAACCAAACTAGCTGTATTACACTGCTAAGTCAATAGATCTTTCCTATGCCCTTGCAGACATTAGAAGCTGCAGAAAATGGATTTTCAGATTCAGAAGGTATTTAACATCCGTAACTATTAGCATTTTAGCCTTCTTTGCTTAGTTTTTCACCTGAAGACAGGGTTTGTTACACAGATACCTCAGAGTCTCAATGTAACACCTGAATCCTATGTAACCAAATGTGAATTAAGAACCAGGATATATCTGGAAAACAGGAGAACCTGTATGAGCAGAGAAAGAAGTGGACATGCTTCTCAGAGGAAAGCAAGAACTAGGATAACTAGTGTTAAGGGCAATTACTTCGAGCTACAAAGAGGATAATTAAGCAAGATCCAAGAGGAGATGTAGTCAGCGGACTCAAATTTCCCTAAACAATATCATTGCAAAGATGTCTGTTTACTATCAACAGAAGATACTCCAGAAATTATGTCAGAAATGGTGAGATTTAGATCAGAGGCTTGTCTTGGAAACAAAATAGAATGGAGAAAGAACTTACTAAAGAATTGCACAGGGAAAGACATTTTTTAGTTTCCCAGCAAATGCTTCTTGAAACAACCAATTCTAGAGACAAGACCAAAATCAGCAAGGATTTTGTTCTATGTTGGATGGAACAGACTAATATGATGAACAGGTTGATATCTGCTGACCTATTCACGTTACTGCCATGTATAATGTGATTTAGGACAGTACTACCCACTGAGAATTACTCAACATAAAACAGCTTTCAAAGATACATAACATGCATTGTGACATCTCCATAGATGCTCAGAGCACTTCTTTGTCTACACTTGTCATCAGTTCATGTCCAGAAACAATATACATGAATAAAAACAAATGCTTTCTTCTAAACATTTTTGCTGCCAAGATTTCTAGGAACTTTTCTAAGATTGCTTACAATGGATGCTTGAGAGAACACATGGAATTGGCTTTTAAGAACATAAGAGGACAAACTAGAAAAGCATATGTTCCCATTATTCACTTCAATAACAAGCCAATTAAACTTAAAAGCAAGAGGAATAATTTACTACTTATATATTCTAAAGACAGCACCATAAAACTGACCTGTGAAATTCACTGACACAAGCAAAGGCAGGGTTTACAATCCTGCAGGAGGCCTCCAGCACATAAACAGCTACATGGGTGGCTACTAACTGATCAGAATTAAAAGGACACTTGTTCAGAGGACAGTTATTTCACAATGTAATTGTGATAAGATTCCTTACATCTTTCTCTGAAGCATCCTCTGCTCACCTTGATTTGGCATATCAGCACCTGCCTGGTACCCAAGAGTAGTTCCAAGTCCCCACAGCATTGTGCTAAGAGACCTCACTCAAAGCCCCTGGTACCATATCAGGTATTGAGCCCGCTAAAGTCAAGACAGTGTCAAACTCAAAGTATGCAAGATGTTCAACACAAAGTTTGGGGCTGTGTGTGGGTGTGTGTTCCAGAAACAAAACCAAATCTAACTGAAAACCAGCTCCCTCCAGACTTCCAAGGCAAATACCCTAAGCAGGCAGCTCTGAGCTATGGTGAGAAGGAGCACAAGGAGAAGTTTGTGCAGCTGTACCGTAGGTCTCGGTGGTGATCCGGCGCTGCGCGTAGGTGGCCAGGCCCTCGCTCAGCCACATCTCCTCCCACGTGGCGTTGGTGACCGCGTTCCCAAACCAGCTGTGGGCAACCTCGTGAATGACGTCAATGATCAAAAACTCATCGCTCTCCAGAATGGAAGAGATGATGAAGGTCAGGCATGGGTTTTCCATGGCAACAATAGGGAAAGATGGAGGAAGAAAAACAATGTCATATCTGAAATTAGGGAGAGAAGAAAGGAGATGAGTAAATCGCAGCTAGAAGACACACAGTAATATTTTCTTCTTTCAGAAGATACAGTAACATTTTTCTTTCTCTAGGGAAGGCTCTTCTGAGATCTTGTGACTTCAGGAAGAAACTTTCTAGACCCGTGGTGCCTAATTCTTCTGATCAGAGAATCACAATTTATTTTGTTGGCCAAGGACCTGCTTATGTTTGGATTTAAAGACTTGACAATCTTTTGATGTGCAGTGGATGCAGCACATCCCAGAAGCATTGTGCTCCTTTCACACACACAGACTCATCACAGGCTGTGTATCTGGAAGCCACAAAAACTGTTTACACTATAAACAGTAGTGTAACACAGTGTTGAGTCCCCAGAGGCTCCCAGGAAAGAGAGAGACTAGGAAGCTGTCAATGAATGAGTTGATTTACTATACATGCAGCGTCAGCAAAATAACTTCAATCTGTCTGCTTTAGAACACAACATAACATTATGTAATATTTGGGGTTTTATGTAATATTTCACATAATATTTGGGCTTTTTTCTAAATTTCTTTACCAATGATCAGCATTGCATCATGTTCTCAGATTATTTCAAGCAATATTTTATAAGTCAACAAGGCAATCTTCCTGCTTACCTTTAGCAAAGAAATATAGGAAACCTTTGTAAACATCTTCTCCCATCCAAAGAGTGAAAGTATTCTCTCAAAATCACTCTTTTTAAATACATAGTCAAGCTATTCACGAACTATTAATGTTGGTTTGGGGGACTTGGGCTCTCAATGAGTCTGTACTGAGATTTTCAGTATTCTCAGGCATGCCACAATAAATGCAGAAATAAATGAGATAAATAAAACAACCATACATTTTAAATGGTGTCTGGCCCAGTGCAGGACTTACACCACAAAATACTGTAGTGTGAAAAACCTTCATTCCTCAGGAAAGATCCATTGTTTAGAAGCCTCCAGCTCTGCTCTGCAAACCAGCTAAAACACCTCCATGCCACTTGTGGAGACAAAACTCCAGAGTCTGTTTTCAACTACTACAATGCTGCCAGTTGAAAGGCTAGTTTGCCCTGCTATAGGGAGAAAGCATGATCATTACTCAATATTGTTTTATTTTGTTCCCATTACACATTCCCAGGAGACTGATTAAGCTCACCTTCCCCATATATAGGGGCCATACAGACTCTCTGCAGCAGTCAACCAGCGTTCAACAATGCCAGAAAGCTTGCTGATGGCTGTTGGCAGCAGGCAAGGCTCTGCCCACACTCTGCTCCTGTCAGAAAACAGAAAACATCAGGTGATACTTCAGCAAACTGAATTATCTCTTAGAAAAAAAAAAAAAATAGCCTGACTGCTTACCACACTTCCATGTATGGTAACAGAGCAAGGAGACCTCCCATCAGACCCAGGCCCTCCTAGACTAATGTTCCATGGAACATGGCATGAGGTAACCAAAAATCCCTTCAACAAGGCAACAAGAAAGCAGCTGCAATGACTTCAGGGGACAGTAGAGAACATTTATGAAATGAATTTGCTAGTCCAGTGCCATGAATTTATACCCAACTACACCTCAAATTCTGTCCATGCTCACAGCTCATGAACCCAACTGTTCCCTTGTCAATGACTCAGCATCTTTGCTACTTTACAGTATGAGGCACTGTACAGAGACATAAAATGCAGAATAAACTCACTGCAAATCTTACCTTGGACCTATGTCTGCATGTATGAGGTCTCCAGCCACCAGGGCCACTAGGTAGGCAGGAACTGGATATTCCATGTAAAATTGATATACACCTTCCTCTTCTAGGTAGGAGCTTTGGGTGGCACTCATCAATACCTGTATGCCTGCTGGAGCCTGGAAGACCAACATCATACACATCAACTCATCAGATAATCACAGCTGAATGACTGAACCACAGATCTCTGGCTCATTTTCATCTATGCCTGATGATATACATTAAAAACAATCATTTACATAACACAAAATGTAAGATTTCTGTGAGGTTTTTATACCACAATCTGTCCAATCCATGAAAACATACCAAGAAAAGATATTATTGCTCCTCCTATATGCCAGCTGCCCCCAAAGCACCCACATATTAAATTATTTCATCTCTACAAAATGCAACATTATTTGATGCTGATTTCAAAAGACTTCAGGTTTTTTCTTTCAAAAATTGGCACAAGACAATTGAGTATTATCATCAATAATGACTATTGGAAGGGACCAGCCAAATTCTCTCTCATATTTTCATTTCACAATTACTCTTTCAGCATTGAGTACAAGGAAAGCAAGACCCATAGGCAACAGAGTTACCTTTGTGGCACTACCCTGATTCTGGCCCAAGAACCAGAACTGGACCTAAAAAAAATCAGTATTCTTTATAACACTGAATCACAGTATTTTTAGCAGGTGTAAACTGCTGAAAATACATGATGTAACTATCCTTTCACAGGTTAACAGCAACTAAGAGCTCTGTGAACCATTCACAGCCAGCCCTTACCTTGACAGTAGCTGAGTAGGTGCATTTCACTGCAGGGGTGTCAAAGCAGGGGAAGAAGGAGCGGTTACACACCGAGTGTCCCTGTGTGAAGACAAAGGGCTTGGCATTGCCATATGTCAGCTCTGGATCCAGCCACCAGATCTGTTGAAACACGACGGGGAGGAGAGGTGAGGGAAACAGACAACATGACAAGGATGAGCTGCCAAAAACAAAACATGAAATCAAGAAGATTGTGGGGGAGAAGCACCACCCCAGCTGTTCAGCTCCCCAGATGAACACCTGGCACAGGGCACATTTCCATCTCTAACAATTCATCTTTCTACTCCAGTTTATTTGCCAGGAATGCTCAGAAAAAAATCTTACTGTCTGAACACTGAGTGGTGACATGTAACATAGTGACTTCCAGCCACTCACTGTTTCTGTTGTGTCAATTTCCTTGGTTAATAACAAGTCCCTAACAAACATCCAAACAACCTTCTTCTCAAAGGGAGTACTCTGGATATCTCCATGTTTATAACTTAATAGGAACAGGAATAGAAGGGGTCAGGTAGCATAAGCTGAAAAGAAAAAAAAAACCCAACCCAAAACAAACCTGAATCCACAAACCAAAAATCCCTGAAGCTGAACAGTGTACACAACATTATCTGTGACCCTGACACTGCCCTCCTGGCTGAAGCATCAAACATTTTGACACTATGCAAAAAAGTCAGTATATGTAAGAAACATCTGGTCAAGGACACTGGAGGCCCCATTTTACAGAATGGATAAGAAGATTCTGGGTGGTCACAAAAGAAAAGCCAACAAAACACACCACTGAGCACGTCAATTTTCAGTACCAAACAGCAAATAAATCACAAGTCAGACCCTCGGCAAATAATTAGAATAGATTAAGAATAATAAGAAAAAGTCCAATTATTTGCGTTTTGGTATTTCTGTTTCTAAAGTCTGTGCTTTCACATGCTCCCTGCCTCAAACTTTGAAGTGTAGGAGCAATTTTAAATGAGAATTTCCTTGTAATCCTAGAACTCTGGAGCTGAACTTTAATGGAAAATATCAAATATTGTGAAATTTGCAATAAAATTGGAACCACTGGAAGTCTTGGAAACAGTCAAGCCCAAGGAATAAAACTTCTGAGTCTGCTGAATTCTTAGATCAAAGCAACCAATAAATCTGAGATCAGGGAACAGCAGTCAGTACAAATACTAGTTCAGTTCTGGTTCCTCCAGGGAAAGCAACGAAACACAGAAGAGAAGCCTGGGTACTAAGTCTGCTCACATTTTAACAACATATTACAACTCTGTCTCCTAGTTCACTTCTGAAGTTTTCTCTCTCTCCTTCTGTCCTATAAGGTTACTTCTTGATATGTTCTTCCCTTGCCTTTAGACCTTTTTCCTAAGATGCCAGTGTGCTCTTCTCCTGAATCATCCACTGCAGCAGCACCCCCTGGATCAGTGAAAGGTGAGGACAGGAAACACACAGTCAGCAGCTTTCAGTTACTCCTATGGAGTTTCACACTTCTGCTGGCAAATGTTTTGGGGTTTTAGGTAGGAGGCATTACAAAATTAAAAACCTTTATCTAGAAGTAAAATCAATCTCTTGAAATTTGTTTTAAGATTACCCTCTTCTATTTCAAGCCTGTAGGGCCAGAAATAAGCTTAAAGGAGGACTTCTGAGGAGCCCTGTCTGTTCACATAAATGTACTGCATTTCAGCACAGCACTGCCCACAATCATGGGTCAAAGCCCAGGGGCATCTATGTAGCTACAGATTTCCACTACATTTCTCATGGATACCCTGTTTTCACAGCCGTGAATATCATTTCTGCAATGCCACCTTATGGAACTGAAGACAGCTGTTCAGAAGGCATTTGGGGACATATATATGTCTCATTACACACCAATAACTAGTAACTTCCACCCAGAACACACATTTACAAAAAAACGAAGGTGCTGTATTTTAATACAGGGTAGTAGTTTTCTAATGATCCAGGGAAGAGGCTCAGAAATTAACTTTCAAAGATCTGCCCCAATGCCTTTTAAAAACACTTCTTTGACCTTTGTGCTTGTATCACAAAGTCTGACTTCCAATCTGTATCACTGGCCCTGCTGAAGAGACTCATCTTCAAAATATTGTTTCCTTTGCTTTTTGAGAGACAGAAGAGGCTAACAAAGAAAACAGAGACATAAGGCACCACCACACCTAAATTGCAACACTTGAGTAGGAAGGAAAGATGTCTTTACAGTGAAAGAGATAAGGGGAAGTTCTCCCTGAGCAGTGCAAGAGGAAAACGTAAGCAGGAAGGGAAGGGGAACCAAGAGTTGATTCTTGTTTACAAAAACTCCATAAATTAAGGACAACTTCTTTTCAACCAGCCCTGCTTTATTTGACATTTGGTTGAAGTTAAGTGAAGCACCAGCCCCACAAGCCAAGAGGGAAAACATTTGCAGAGGATGAAGTATTTTTTTCCCCTGTTTTCTAATGTTTGCAGCTACATGGCAAGCCTCTGTCTCTCTTTCCAGACGCACTTGGAACAATGATGAAAGTTATCCTGAAACAATATAAATAGATCTGTAATATAAATAGACCAGGCTATGCTGCTGGACAGAGGCAGGGCTACGGGCTGGGGAAAATGAGTATAAGCAGCATCCCAGAAAGGAGTGCAAGGCACAGGGTGCTGCTGGGGCGGGTGGTGGAGCATAGGGACAGAGCAGTATTTGGGGCTGTATCATCTGCTCCACATCCAAATCCCTCCTGCACTTCCCCTTGGGAAATACACATGACATCATCATCATGCTCTTCATTTTTATCTAGCTTTTCATGTATACAGGAGAGCTGCTTCACACATTAAAGCTGTTCTGTGGTGCATTTCAATTAAAAAGACGTGGTGCATGATTCCTCTGCTGAACAAAGGTTTTGGGCAGCCCAAGCTTTCCCCTGCCCACATACTGCAAAGAAGCTCACATTTTATAAGGCACCTGCCAAGAGTATAATTTTTATTGACTTAGATCATAATCTTTTTCCCAAATCTGGCAAATGACAAAGGCAATTAGCTAAGCCTCTTTTAATTTTAAACCTTTCCATGTTTCTACATGCATTATTGATGAAGGTCACAGGAAGAGCTGCAAAGCCACAGCTTCTGTTCTAGGCAAACAAGCTGCTCTATCTGATGACAAAGTAAACAAAACACCTGAGATGCAGAGCACGTGACAGGAGGAAGGCACACCTGGGCAGCAAGTCATTCAATGGGAATTGAGGAATCAAGACAAATCTAAGGAATTACAGGGAAGTTTCTAGCACTGCAAAGAGGGTTGTCCTTTCTGCTAAAACCTGAAGATGAGAAAACGTTTTAATTTTTTGTACCAGAACCCAGAGGAGGATTTGCATTTAAGGACAGAAAATAGCACTGGCATTAAGATGTGCGCTGCCAAATCAGAGGAATGACAAGAATCAGTGGGCAAGAGATAGGTGTAGATTTTTCTCTCAAGGGAAGGAAAAAAGAAAATATCACACAAGAGTATTACCAAGAAGTAAGGGATGAGGGAGAAGAAGGAGAAGAACAGGACTACTGTCCCTGACACATCTGATTACTGTGTGCCTTCAGCCCACACCAGGAGAGATACACAGTGATTGTGACAGTCTTGCCTCTGATGGAAACTGGTGATGTACTGAGCATATGGTTTCCTAACAGCACAGGGAGCTGGAATGCTCTGTGAAAGACAGATTTAATCTCTCAGCTGTCTCTCAATGTCCATCAAACAACCAAAGATCTTGGCTTCTTCTTCCACATGAGAAATAATGGGACAGTCAAATAACATGTCCAGATGGCTCAAAGCAAGTATATCAAGACAACAGGTTTCCAATTTTAAACACTACTATCTCTGCTGCTGATCTTACTGCCAACACATTCACACTCCACTGTAACATGCATTTACTGCTTTATAGGTCCCACAAGTATGCTAAAGGTTCCACAGACAATAAACCCTGACCTAAGGAGAATAAATTCCTAGAATAGCCAAAGAAAATGGAACTTTTAGAAGAGAGAGGTCTGACACTGTAAATCTGTGCTTCACTGACAGAGAAAAGGGACTGCCAGAATTTTTACAAGACATGAGTATAAACCAGTTGACCCTTATACACATATGGGTTACTCATCCCTGTTAAAGTGCAGTGCTGCGCCAAAGAACAGCAATGACAGGGAGCACTACAATAGCACCAAACTGCTTTGGATCCAAACAAAATAGTTCAGCATGCTGAACATGAAGGGCTACAACAGGTGCTACCCCAGGACAAATATTTTGCCAGCCAAAACCTACAAGAGAGAGTGAGCAAACATGGTAGGATTTATGTCAGTGAGCATGCCTGCTTCTGCTTTCCAGTATCCCTTGGGAAGGGCTGTGCATGTCCCCAATGATGTGACCATCACTAATCTTGACATGAGCCCTTGCAGCTTCATTTCAGCTGAAGCAGGACATGCTGTTATAGGTACAATAAAGACTTCAAAAAACAGTATAAAGAATAGATAGTTCACCTCTGATCCATGGGGAGCAAGACAACAGCAGAGGGAATGGAAGAAATGTCCTCCTCCAGCATCCACACAGGACTGCGTGTGGGGCCAAGGAGACAACATGTTAATACAAGGTGAGATTAAATGAACATCACATCAATCAGTGCCCTGAACCTTCCAGTGGTTTTCACATTCCCAAAGCCAGATCAGTATTCCAATCATACTGAGATCATTTCTCCATAGACTCAGCAGGACGGACTGCCCCTCTGGCAACAGGGCTGGCAAAATGCACAGGCCAGCCAAAAATAAAACAATTTGTTCAAGAGGAGGAAAGCACATTATCGTGTACTTTGGGAGGCGTGGCTCCCGACTGAGAACGATTACAGAGCACACAGCAATGCCAAATTAGCCTTAAGGCCTTCTCACCATAAGCAAGGCAGAGAGTGGACAAAAGAAACAGGTTTCTTCAAAAACCTGGGAAAAAAATAATGAACGGAATCTTCTGAATGCACTGTGAGCTACATGGCAGAGTACTGCACAAGGAAGTAGTAAAGCCAGGAATTTCAGAGGTGAAAAGGAACAATATCCAAGTGGATCTGAACCTTAAAAGTGCCAGAATCTTACTTCATTTTTACACTTTTAGGGAAGAATTAGAACATTTAAAAGTCACCATATGAACACAGGAAACTTCTGTCAATAAAAATCTTCATGTGGAACTCACTATTCCGAGTGAGCCAATGTATTAAGGCTACCCAGATCATTCCAAGGATGAAATTACTTTTGTGATCTTCCATGTAGTATTAAAATTAGACAGAGAAACATCCAGTAAACACATTCTAATCAGCAAGACTTTCCTATCAAGAGGAAAGGCCTACTATTTACTTCCTGTGGGTTGTTTCGCAAGAAGCTTTTATGTTCAATTCCTGCTCTTGTTAAATGCGTTGTAAAAGTCAAATAGATCCACACATTTACTGGTTTTGACCAGTGCAACACCAACACCAAATCAGAGGGCTGAGAGACAATTTCTCTAGGCAAGATAGATGCAACAAAGTTGCAAGACTCTACTAAAAAAACATTTCTTTTACAAATAGGTTGATGAACCACATGATGAAAATCACCTCAGTTTCACTTCCAGCCTGAACAGACTGTACAGTAATAAAAATAACTGATGTTTCAGTGGGAACTTCATATTTTCACTATCATAACTTCTTAAAAACACCAGATCTGACAAGCTGCATCTAAAAGGCTGGGAATAAAGCTGCTAAATACTGAGGGTTTAAAAGAAATTACAGAATTTACAAAGCATTTCGCTGCTGAAGAAAGCTAAACCACAGACATGGAAGCACCTCCCTGGCTACATCCAAAGGGGTGTTTTGGGTCATTTCTCATCCCTTTTTTCAGCAGATAACTTGTAGGAAGATGTGGAATCACCCTTGTTCTTCTCAAAGCTCCCGACCATGGCTCATTGGAACACCAGCCTAGCTGTGTAAGGCCTGATTTTGTTAAGCAGTTGGCAAAACCCACAAGGAAACTCCTGCATTGTGGGTGACATAATTTATCCTGAAGGACTGAGTCGAGGCAAGAGTTTACAAATTTTCATTCTCCTCGCCAACAACTGCAATGTCCTTAAAGAACGACAAACTTTTAAATTACTATAGCGAAGGGGGATGAATAGCCTCGGGGTCCACACGATTGGGGAAGACAGGAGGGAGAGCGGCTGGGTCCGGTACAAGCACCGCTGCTGACTGCGGCGGGGGCCGCAGGGCTGGCAGTGCCGAGAGGCCCTGCGGGCAGGGGACAGATGCTGCTGCCCATCGGGCTGGCGCTGCCAGGCGATGGGGCCGGGGACAGGACCGGAGAGGCTGGCACGGAGACACCTCTCGCAGCCCTTGCTGCCGAGCCGGGGCGCTTCCCCGACGGTCACTTAGAACGGGAGTAAAGATGTGCCACAGGCGCGGGCGGCACGGGAGGGCTCTACCAGCCGCCCCGGGACCCGATTTCCAACGTTACCAACCCCCGCCCGGTACTCACGGCGGGGCCGTCGGCCGTGGTGTAGCGGACGATGATCTGGAAGGGCTGGTGCGGCTGGAGGGCGGCGGGCAGGGAGACGGTGAGGGACGAGCCGTAGTCGGTGAAGGGGTCCACCCTGAATCCGAGCGGGCAGGCGGAGCAGGGCGGCTGGGCGAAGAGGGGCAGCGGCGGCGGCGGCTCGGCGGCGGCGGG
>JANPWX010000109.1:152630-201727 GCA_024734555.1 Trochalopteron elliotii | reverse complement strand
CGTAGCCCAGCCCCGGTGCCTGGCCCGGACACACGGATCCCAGCACTCCTGCTCTGGGGACGGCCATTGGCATGGCCACAGTGCCCCGCTCAGATCACTCCGTCCCCTCACAACCAGCTCTGTCCCCACCGCACTGCCTGAATGACTCGCTTTCACCGTTCCCCGCCCCAGCTCCGCAACACCCACCCCCCCAACCCCCCCCCCCGCGGCTCCCAGCAGGGCTGGTTCTTGCACGCACATCCCACCAGTACCTAGTTTGGCTTCCTCACTCTTCCTGGTCACACCCCCACATCGAGCTCACAGCTAACCCTAAATAGCCTCCCTTCTCCCTGCACCCCATACACACCCGTTTTTTAATCCCTTCTCTCCCAGCTGGGCTGCCCATAGTTTCCTGCCTCCAACTCTCACTGCAAACTGGCCCCAAAACCCAGGTCAGACATAATGTACTTTACTCTTCCCCAGAACTCAAGGCAATCAATCACACACCCTCTACTGCTGCCTTCCTAAATGGGAAAGAACAGAAACCACAAAATTATCAGCTTTGTACAAGCACTTTTTTCTCTGCATGGCAACAGCAGGAGTCAGGAAGCTGGAAGGAAGGAGATGTGTGCAAGTAACTGTGATTTGCACTCCCCCAAGCCCAAGAGAAGCACAGTCTCTGCCCCATGTAATGACACTTCTGTAAGTTATTTTCACTCTAATTTTCCCTGTTATGCTTTGCCTACCTCACTGCCCGATGAGGCTCCAAGGCACATATTTTGGACAAGACAGGAACATTTTTCACATGGTTGTGGGTTTAATGAATCCGTAGTGGTACATTCTGAAAGCCTCCCAAGCCTTACACTAACAACTGCAGCATCTGCACCAAATTCCAGCTCAGTCTCCACTGTATCATCACACCGGAGGCACCAAGTGTGGCCTCAGCACATTGTGGCTGTGGTTACAGGCTCAAACAAGGGTTAAACAAATCACAGTATCACCCTCCACCAACCTGAAGCTAAAGAAAACCTTTGTGTAATCACATATATATAGTAAAACATATGCTACAGTTGCAGTGAAAAATAATGAGATAGCACTCAGGCTCTTTGGTTGCTGCATATGGCACCCTGCACTTTCTCAGTGTTCTTCTGAAGCACCTTCAAAAAGAAATTTTGCCTTTGCAATAAATCCCCTTGTAACTAAGAAAAACATTTTGTCCTGCCATTTTTGCTGTCCATGTCCTCCTTTAATAAATTAAATGTTCTGCTCTTATCCTTCTAACACCTTCTCTCACTCATACCAGTTGCCTTTTGAAAAAATCTGGCTTCCTCCAATTTTGTTTCCAGTGATACACTAAGCCTGTTTGACTTGGCTTTCATCTACAGGTAATGGGCAAAGCACAGCCCCAGCAGCCTCAGAATCTGGCTCTGCATGACTTTCACTACAGACAAAGATGAAATGTCCTCAGATGTTCAAGCCAGGACAACTTTAGGGCCTGATGACCCCAATCTAACTGCATGTTAACTCCAGGGTAATTTTAGAAGAATCGTACCTGTGCTTTGGTTGAAGTGCCAAGCAAGTGCAGTGTGTCCACTCATCAGACAGATGAGATGAGCAGGAACACATTCTCTTGAAGAGGCTCTAAGCCTTTGATAATGAATCAGGATCAGCTGCACTCACTGTGTTTGGACAGAATAAGCAAAACTGATGTAATGGAAATTCCAGAGAAACAGCAACCAGTTATCCCAGGCAAATCTCTCTCCTCTTGCACAACTGCTGGTCCTGGGCCACAGCCTTTGCTGTAAGGTGTGCTGGTTTTGGCTGAGCCAGAGTGAATTTTCTTCACAGTATCTGGTATCAGGCTGTGTTTGGGGTTGGTGCTGAAAACAGTGTTGATAATTCAGGGATGTTGAATAGCTGTTACAGAGCAGGGCTTGCACAGAGCCAAGGACATTTCTGCTCCTCACCTGATCAGCAAGGAGGCTGAGGGTGTTCAAGGAGATGGGAATGGACACAGCAGGGACAGCTGACCCAACTGACCATGGAGATACTCCAGACCATATGGCATTATAAAAGCTGGAGAGGAAGGAGGGGACATTCAGAATGATGGTGCTTGTTTTCCCAAGTCACCATTTCATGCAGTGAAGGCCTACTTTCAAGGAGATAGCTGCCCATGGGAAGTGGGGAATGAAGACCTTGTTTTGCTTTGCTTGTGTGGCTTCTAAAACTGTCTTGGTCTCAAATTTTCTAGCTTTTACCCTTTCAATTCTCTCCACCATCCCAAGGAGTGTGTGGGGCTTAGTTGCCAGCTGATATCAAACCAGAACAGAAGCATGTGCTATCTCCATGCTATTTTGGGTAGGATCTCTTTAAGGAAAGTCTCTGTCCCAATCCCAATCTGTGTCTTATTCTCTTTCTCATAGGATGAAGTCTTTTCTGGATATCATGCTATAAATTCTAAAGCAGAATCCAACTCCTGAACATTCCAATCATCATCAACCTTTTGCAGAATGCTCCAAAGATACAGATTTTCAGTCCCATTTGTAAATATTATTGGTTCCTCCTTCCACTTCAGTGACAGGGCCCCTTGGCCAGGCCTCAGCTTGCCCCTGTGGTTCAGGATGAAAGCCAGTAAAAAAAGTTACAGCTATCCTGTGAGCAGCAATACTTCAGTACACCTGTGAAACAAGTGCCAAATGAAGCACAAAAGTGATCACAACAGAAAGAACGTTTCCTTCTGTCAGTCTCTGTCTTTAATTCCAAAGTAGCAGTGCTGCAGTCAAGGTTTAACAAAAAAGTTGAGCTAATCCCTGCTGTTCACAGGTGACTGTCCACCTGCTCTGTCACAGACCCTTGTTTGGCACCTTGCTGAGCTGTTTCAGCTGACCAAAGCTGCAGCAAAGATTCACCTCCTTAGGAGAGTGTAACTGGGAAGCAGCAGTTTGGAGCAGTGACTGCTGAGCAGTTCCCTCTCACACCTGTGCTACTGTTACAGCCAGCACCTCCTGAGAAGAGCAGCCTCACTTCACCTCCCTTCCTGTGGGTGGTGCCTTCCTGTCTCCTCCTTTGTACAGCATTCCTGCTTTCTGCAAGTTAGCTTTCTGAACTGGACCACACAAGAGCCACTGCTGGCATCGGGAAGGGAAGAGGAAGTTCCAGCCTGGAAGAAGAAGGAGGATAAGATCAGGATTGGCTCCCCTTTTGCCCAGACTGCCATTAGCTCACTTAGCTGCAAAGTGAAGCCACACACTGACCCCAGCAGCATGCAGAGCCAGGTACATTGGCCCATTTCCTTCAAGGGAAATATTGAAGTCCGTGGAGTAAACTCCAGGCCTGTGAGCAGGGTAAGGATTGTCCCAGTTAATTCTTGCTTTGGACAAGAGTTAAGAACAATCACAACAATGCTTTTTGTGCTTCTTCAAGCTACAGTGGATGCTCTGTTAATGCCACAATTTGCCTGTGGTACTGGTAAATAGAAATGCTTCTTTCTATGACTTTACAGTCATGTCACTCTAAACAGTAGTGCTTTCAGGTAAAGAAAATGGAAAATCTGAGCCTAAGGTCTTCCACCTGACCTCAGCTCTTCTACTTGGCTTGAATACCTGCACTATAAATTATTACTCCCTGTACTATTCAACATACATGTATTGCAAGCTACCCCCATGCCAGAGGACACAAAAATCACCCACTACATTTTTGAAGAAACACCTTCATTCTGAAGAAATAAAGATCAGACCATAGTGCATGACAAAAGGAAAAAAGACCCAAAAGCCTGCAAACCTGTTCCCCAGGGCTCAAAAAGGTGCAAAGTTCTTTATGTGTCCAAAACAAACCACGTAAGCCAAAACAATTTACAAAACCCAAAATAGTTTTATTTACTTTTCAGATTTCTGCCTCAATGAGACATTTTGCAAACATGCTAAGGCTACAAAATGTCCAAGTTGACAAAGACATGCAACGCTGACCATTCAATAAGTCACGGCTATCACAGGAGCGACTGTGTCCCCCCGGGCCACAGGTCCCAAAAAACAGGGATGGTGTACAGTGATCATGGCAACGCACTACGCAGGACCCAGTAACCTGAGGTAGGTCATTTACAGTAAGAAAACCATGTCCTACACCAGTGTTACATCCTGATCAAAAGGAACCCCTTTAAGGTTCCAGAAGATGTGGGGTCAAGGACTGCTTCCTTAACAAGTGTGCAAGAAAGAAACAGGAAATATCGATGTTGATTAATCTTAGTATAAGTGAGCAGAACAAAGAGTTAGTGTTACCCATGCCAGTGAAAGCCAACCTAAACCTCTGAGGAGTGTTAGCAGCTTCAAGATAAAGAGTCAGTCAGCTGAAGCAACTCTGAAAAGGCTTTCCTGCCAGCATACAGGGTATGATTTGAACCTAATGAATAATTTGTTACAGATCATTCCACAAACAGTAAGATTTTGGTTGTGTTAGATCAGCGAAGCAGGAAGAGCTTGGGCTTGCTTGCATTAAAATAAACTCTGCTGATACAGTAAGAAATACTGTGTCAGGACACTGAGAAAACACAAGGCCTTAATGTGACCCAGGAGTGGTTCTCCACTCGGATCACTAAAAACCCTGCTTTGGAAAAGCATCACGGGAAGCAGCAGCCGCTGCCGTGGTGAACATTAGCGATGCCCCAAATAGCTTTGATAAATTACAATGCAATAGTTACACCACAGAGCTCTTCTCTGCTGCGCTAGACAAAGATGTGACAATAAAGGACACTATTGCAAAGCTTCACTTCCACTCAGACACGCAGAAAATCCGGCACTAGGAAAAGACGAACTGTAAGAGACAAAACGTTGTCTGATACAGTCCGATAACAAAGCCAGATCTCTGGTACCATAAACTGTACAAAAATGATAGAAAAGAATATGCACTGTTATTAATACAGTGCTTATTTTAATATAAAATAAACAGCTTACATTTCCACTGTAAATATAGGCTATATACAGAATTATGTATAGATATAGCTACATGTATAAAGCTTCATTATAGGCCTCTGATACATTTATAACTATGGCTCCCTGAGCCATTTGTAGAGTGCATTTAATAACAAAAAATTAGTAATATGGAATAAATACAATAATAAAAACATGAAGAGTTCTTCTGACATGGTTTTAAAAACTCTCTGGCTTGACACATTGTGCTAAAAATTAAAGGATGAAAAGGCAATAATCTGCGAGGAGGAGGAAGAGCTGGCCTGCCACAGGCAGGGAGTGTAGCTCTCCAAAATTAAAGTGACTTTGCCCTGAATTTCAGCCCTTGACAGCAACCTTGTTCTCCGCAGCAGCAAACATAGCATAGAAGCGTGAGTTCTCGTTGGCCAGAAGGGCAGTCGGGGTGTCAAATTCCACTACCTGAAACCAAACAAGGCAGGTAAAGTATGTCAGTAAAATTCAGCAGAGAATTGACTCCCACCCCTTGGACTTGTGATGTGATGGTAAAGAATAGAAAACACAGTGTTCATCTTTAGATGAGACACCAAGCAGTGGAAGTACCTGCATTTATGGACACTGTAACCTGGAATGCTTCAACCTGGCTCAAAAACTAGAAGTAGCCCAACAGGAAGCAACCCCTGGTGATTCTGGCAGAGGCAGATGCTATGGGCTTTTGCCTTCTCTACCTTTAAGAGCCTTGCCCAATGTTCTTGCATTTAACTGCCTATGGCTCCCAAATGGAAGCCTGAAAAATAAGTGAAGTATCTGTCATAGGTGTACTTGATGGCACAGGGCTTTATGAAAGTATACATGTGTGTATATATATATATGTATGTATCTCACTGAGCCCCAGCAGAGATGCTTGTTATTACCCATCTCAGAATTAACTTATAAAGGAAGCCTCAAAAAGATTTCTGAAGAGAGAATGTTATTCTACAATACTTTCTTGGTGTGAAAAAATATTTTTGCCATCTTCGATCTTGTCACAGGCAGTAACTGATTCTGTTGGAGTATTATTACCATGGATATGAATGAACACAGAGGATTTTCTACCCTGCAGTGCAGCTGTTCCCTCAGTTCAGCCTGCACACATGGCACCACCAGACTGGAGGCAGAGACACCTCCCTGCTCACCTGTCCCTGTGTCAGCACCATGATCCGATCACAGCCCAGGACCGTGTGCAGGCGATGAGCAATTGTTAACATAGTGCAGTCTGCAAACGCCTCTCTGATGGTCTCCTGGATCAGTAAGTCTGTCTCTGTGTCCATAGCAGCTGTTGCTTCATCTAGGATCAGTATCTGAAAGCACCACAGAATCCTGGCTGTTACCCATGGTCACACCTTCCCTCCCTGAATACAAAAATACACAGAGCAGGCAGAACGGCCACAGCCAAGTGTTGTCACAACTGGCAATCCTTACAGAGTTGTGGGCACAAACACAGGTTTTACAAGTACCCTTTCAGTTTTCTTTATGTAATTGCCTTTGACAAAGCCTATGGATGACACATTTCACAGTCACATCCTAGAACTACAGGTAGGTTATGACCTGGGCCTCAAGTTTCCACTAATTTCAATTTTATATTCAATAGATGAATCTCAAATACAAATTTTATCAGTAAACTGATTTGACACATCCCTGGTGGTGACATTCCTCCTGAAATGAGTCAATACTGACTAGGCTG
This sequence comes from Trochalopteron elliotii, assembly GCA_024734555.1. Lineage (NCBI taxonomy): Eukaryota > Metazoa > Chordata > Aves > Passeriformes > Leiothrichidae > Trochalopteron > Trochalopteron elliotii. The sequence goes on along the minus strand of JANPWX010000109.1, from coordinate 195,106 downwards.
AATAGCTTTCTTACACTGGGTAAGAAGTCTTTTCCCCTCAGACAAACTGATTTGGAGTGATTTCTTGTCAGAGCTAAACTGGACGTGCCTTGTGCAGGTACTGCAGAGACAGCAGCAACTTCTGCTGAGTAGTCTGACTTTAAAAACAGATGCAGAGTGAACTTCAAAATATGATATGTTTGTTGCATTTCAGAAAATAGGTTGTTAAAACCAGAATCCTGGTCAATTTCAATCCAAAAGTCCTTTCTCACTGTAATTATTGTTTGTTTTTCATTTCTGCAAAATCTTTCACTTGGCTGGCATAACATGGTCCCAAATTCCACTTGGAGACCACATTTTAATGGAGCACCATGTAGAAGGAAAACACTTGGCTCATATTCACAAAAAGGTGGAAGAAGGGAAGAATCTGATGCTTTCCAGTAACAGGACACTGAATAAATGATTAGGCCAGTCTGATACACTATGGTTAGCATTTGTAAGCAATGCCTTTCCAATGGCAGGACACTACATGACCTGGCTACACATTCCTTCCTGGTTGTTTAAACCTTACACCTCTCTGGGTTGCGTTGGATGTGATTCCTCTGACACACAAAGAATTCAGCACATAAAAAGGCTTATTCAATCCTATAATTTTGGTATCTCCAGCTATTTGTTTCCCAGCTGTGCTCACCTTGCAACGACGCAGCAGAGCTCTAGCTATGCACAGTAACTGTCTCTCTCCAACAGAAAAGTTCTCCCCATTTTCCATCACTTCTGAATCAAGTTTCATAGGCAGCTGTGCAACCTTTGTGGGAAAGAAGAGGTGAAGATCTTAGAGCACTGCACAAAATCATAAAAACACAAACAGATCTCCTGGCAATCTTTGTCACCAGAAGAGAGTGAACCTAGTCCCTGCAGGAATTCCTGCAGTCTGTGTTCCATAGCCATACCTGCCACCTGACTCACAAGAAAAAGAATTGGAAATGTCATGGTAGCAAGACTTGCTGCAGAGGGCCTTGTAAAGGGCAGGTTTTAAGTTCAGTACAAATCTGCACATGTGACATGTACAGTCACAAATGGAAATATAGAATGAACACCTAAGGCCCATACAGAAAAATATCACTTAAAATGTTTTAACACCCTAAGAATCCCTGTAATGAAGCAGCACTCTGCTATATATGTTTATATATATATTTCAGTATATGCTATATACTAAAAAAACCACAGAATATGGCATGTTCCTAAAAAAACAAAAAATATCAGTCTGATAAAATCATGGGAAAAAAGAAAAAAAAAGGCCAAATAAAGCATAGAGAACAAGGGGGGGAAATGCAGAGTAAAAGCTTAGATAAAGACCTCTAAAGTAGCTACTAACAGATTATGTTGCTTTTTGGAAGTTAAATGCAAACATGCATCTCCCAGGGCACATAATACTTACACACTCCTTCATGTGAGTCCTTTCCAAAGCAGCCCAGATTTGTTCCTCACTGTACTGATTGAAAGGATCCAAGTTTGATCTGGAAGGGGAAGCAGAAAACAAGCAGAATTTTAACTCAGCAATGAATGGCAAACCAGCAGTGTGCTAATTCATCTAGACAGGTGATTCCCATTTGGCCTTCCACTAAGGGTTTCCTTGCCAAGGAAATCAGATATTCCCAGCACACTGAGGTTAGAAGAACCAAAAAACAAGAGTAGAGATGGAAGACAAAGATACTAAAACTTCAACCACATCTAAAGGGAAGCAGGACTTCCATACAGGATGATCACATCCAGTGCTGCTCTGGGCCAGCTAAAATCATTCATCTGTGGGTTTTTTTCAAAACCAGAACAGAAGCTAGGATGCCTGAGAGCTACCACCTCACTGGGCACCTTCTGCATTTCAGGTGTAAGCTGGAAGACTGCTCAGTCCCTTTCTTGCCTTCTTATGATCTCACTAACCTCACAGTGCCACTGAACAGCACAGGTTCCTGAGGGATTATGGAGAGTTTGCTCCGAAGATCTGCTAAGCCAATGTCATTTATTTTCACTCCATCAATTTTAATGCAGCCTCCAGACAGTTCAACGAGACGAAAGAGTGCCATTCCAAGGGAGGACTTTCCTAAAAATGAGACAGGAGAAACAAGACTGGTGTTTCTATAGAATCGTAACAGCTTTCAGATGAGAATGCATTTTAAAAGCTATCCACATCTAAGAAAAGTTTTAAAATACCAAAACATCCTGGCAAGCAATGCTCTGGTAAACTTCTGAGCAATTGTGGGGGCAGGTCTTAACCTCTCCTCAAAGAAGCCATCCCCATAGTGCTGCTCCAACCCCACTGCCAAAACCCTGCCATGAAAACCCCATCCAACAACATGAATTACTTATTTAGAAACTCATTTTGAGGTTGATTTAAGGCACCTCACAAACAGGCATTTGAATTCTTCACATTACAGAGTTCTGAGATGGCTCAGAGCCAAACCTGGCTGCAGCACCAGTACAGAATCTTTCAAGAGAGTCAGACAAGCTGCAATGAGCACCTTGTAGACACCAATCTGTGCTAGTCAGTGGTTTGGGGAGTTAAATATGACCAACATGCTGGCTCAAGCACAGCAGGATATCCCTCTGCTTTAAATGGAAACTTGTTTTCATTATTGTTTATGGGGATCTTGCTTATGTACAGACACGAATGGAAACCTCCACTGACAGAGTGCTCAACCCCTCCTGTGCAACCAACTTACTCAAACACCAAGGAGAACCAATATGACTGCCTGAATCTATTCTGTAAATGTATTAATTCAACTCTGCTTAGTGCTTTTTCCTTACCTGAGCCCGTCCTCCCCACAATGCCAATCTTTTCCTTAGGTTTGATGGTAAAGGACACTTTTTTCAGTACCAGAGGGAGGTTCTCTCGGTACCGCATCTCTGCATTTTCAAACACAACTTCACCTTCCTGTGGCCAGTCCAGAGGAGGAGTTTTATTCTTAATTCGAGCAGGAGCTTCCAGGGAAAGTGTCTTGAAACAAAAATACAGAAGTTCAGTTTCCAGTAAACAAAGCACCAAAGGAAAATTATCAGCTGCAGCTTTCAGCAGTTCTTCCTTGCAGACTCAGCCCAGATCATTTATGGCAGTTTCATGATGAGCTGTTTGAATGGATCCGGGCCCAGTGGTGCAGAGGTTTGCTGTATTACACTGATCACACTGTTAACTCCCCTCCTGTTGCCTCAGTAATGACATCAGTCCTTCTATACAACAGTGGTTTTCATCAGTGGAATACAAAACGTATTTTAGGCCTATTATTTATCTGCACAATACTCTTGAGTTTCATGGCCCTCCAAAGACTCGATGCAAAATCTGCTGCATTTCTAAGCCTCATTTGCTATGCCATGCCAGGGTCACCAGTGTTGATTTTGACACAGAAGAGAATGTCCAAGTAACACATTAAATGCCACCCTCTTCCTTCTCCTCCTCCTGTTCCCCTGTCCTACTGAATCACTGAGTCAGTCCCTTCCAGCCTGCTCACTTCTGCTATTCCACTCTGCCCCTTATTGAGCAGTTCACAGATTAAACAGAAAAGCAGAACCTCTGAAAGCCAAACAAAATGCTTTATAGCATGTTTAGTGTGAAGTCAAGGTCACTTTCTCATACTTGGCACAAGCACCCTCAAAGAATGGCAGCAATCCTGTCATGGGATTCACCTCATGTAACTGAACCAGGCCATAACAACTCCTTTATAGTCTCTACAAAGAGAGAGCTCTACAAATGCTATAAAACAGCATTCCTGGAGAGTGATTTTTCTCATTATAATATAAATACTTGGAGGAGGTAATAAATTGCCCTCTAGAGACACCCATTTCCTACACTGACCATTGAGAAACCCCACAGGGATGTCAGTTGTGGACATCTGCAACACCTACTTAGAGGCAGATTAATTGTACACCAGGGGCTTGAGAGAAAAACAGCCATCTGCTATGATAGTGCTCCAATTCTTTGAGCTTGGTGCTCAAAACAACAAACTCGAGTCCCCACTAAGAAAAGCCAAGCCTGGGCCTTGGTAAGACCCAGGACCTGAATGGTGTTTCACTGGCCGGCCACCTGCCCTTCACTGCAGCTTCAAACTAGCTTTACAGTTTCATAAATGGCTGTCTAGATGTCAAATTTTCTTAAAAATCACAGACAGTGGTTATGCTTAACAGACAGTTAAGCATAACAGACAGTTATGCTTAATAATGATATAGAATGAGAGATATAACTTTTAAAAAAACTCCGAACAACAGCCTACAGCTGTAGATTTTGCCACTAAGGGCCTGACTGTGATAAACCCATCTCAACCCAGTGAGAGATACATTATTTGGCACAGTTGCCAACTTGTGTGGTCACCAAGACTTCCATATGAAGAAATTTTCTACTTTGATGCCTCCACAGAATTTATTTAACTGGGGGAATAGATAGGTTTGGGGTTTTTTTTTCTTTTCTTTTTTAGCCTGTGGAATAAATCCACAGGCTTTTAAAAAAAGCTACAAATATCAACTACTAAATAGCCCAGATTTACCAAATAAATACGAGTATCACCCTCTGAGGTTCACAGGAACATTAAATGGAAAAGCCTTTCACCTCACACACCAGACCCAGTAGGAGGCTTTCTCCTGGCTGCGCTTTCCCCACTGACCTATGCCCAGCTCTGCACACACAAATCCCAGTTACAAAGAAAGGGCTACAGATAATCAGAGCAGCTTGCTAAGCATTTAGCCTGGCACATTTTTCATGTTCAGCTGAGTACATTTCTCATGTTTACAGTAAGAGCATTCCCTTGACTTTTCAAGCATGTGTTATGTAAGATAGCTGTGGAAAAGTAGGCTTATTAGGATGAACTGGAATTACTTGTAGATAAAGTAACAAACAGTTATCTGTGTTTAAATGAAGGAATTTCATTAGGTTTGGAATGAAGGATGGCAGAACACCATCCTTTTGCTGTAAAATAATGTTTCAAATCCCCTTTCACACACTCCACTCTTTACTGTGAGTGTCAGCAAACTTCCAACAGCCTTACATAAATCCAGCAATGCCTCTAAGTTTAGTTACCTACCAGCTCTGGGGCCATTCAGCCCCTCAGTGCTGATACATGTGCTTCACAAAACAAACTCACTCTGCAGTGTTACAGCACAGGCTTTAGTGCCTTTCCAAGATCAGAAACATGTATTCTGTATTAAGGCAGACTGTGGCTGAGGTCAGCAATGTAACAAGCAACACAAAATTTCACAACAGGCAGTTGAATGCATTACAGTCCTACCTTGATATAGTGGTCAATCCTCTCAACTGAGGTGAAACGAGCTTCTGTCTCTGAAGCCAGTCTGACTGTAAACTGGAATAACCCTGTTAACTGAAGGGGTGAAAAAAATTTTAGAGCTGTGACTTCTTATTGAATTAAGAGATGAATGTGGCCAGCAGGATCAGGGCAGTGACTGAACTTGAGACTGGTGAGGTCACACCTCAAACCCTGTGTTCAGTTTTGGTCCCCTCACTAAAACACAGATATTGAGGTGCTGGAGCATATCCAGAGAAGGGCAACAGAGCTGGGGAAGGGTCTGGAGTCCTGTGAGGAACAGCTGAGGGAGGTGGAGGGGCTCAGCCTGGAGAAGAGGAGGCTCAGAGGAGATCTTATCACCCTGTATATACACCCTGAAAGGAGAGTGTAGCCAGGTGGCGTTTGTTCTCTTCTCCCACTTAACAAGCAATAGGACAAGAGGAAACAACTTCAAGTTGTGCCAGGGGAGGTTTAGATTGGATATTAGAAACATTTCTTCATGAAAAGGGTTGCCAAGCACTGAAACAGACTGCCCAGGGGAGTGGTGGAGTCACCATCCCTGGAGGTATTTAAAAGTTGTGTAGATGTGGTACTTGGGGGCATGGTTTAGTGGTGGGTTTGGCATTTCTGAGGTAATAGTTGGACTCAATGACCTTACTGGAGTTTTCCAGCCTAAAGAATTCTATGATATTTGACACTCTTGACGCTGGGAACCATATAACTAAAGTGTTCAAGGCAAGTTAATGAAATAGTTCATTTTAAAATCATCATAATTTATGAATCCCTTGAGAAACCAGCAGCTTAGAAACGTTTTCCAAGAGAACAGCTTTATGAGGGGTCTAAGCTCTATAATTTCACCTCGGCGCCACAAGGAGGCAGAAGAGGCCAAACAGCAGCTCCAGCACGAGCGCTCAGAGCCCTGCAGCTCCTCTGAGCCAGCGCTGGATGCTGTTTGCTCTTGGAAATATCCACATTAAGAGAAATTAAGTATTACAGTATGTGGCCACACTCACCTGCACAGCGTATGAGATGGCCAGCCCAGCATAGGCAGGAGGGATCTGGCCATGCATCAGGACAATCATAAGGCCAGTGGTTGTGATCAGAGCAATGCTGATGATGTCCAGGCGCACAGCCAGCCAGCGCATGGCACAGCTGAAGAGGTAAAACGGGGCCTGGTTGTCATCCAGCAGCTCCTGGTACCTGAAACAAACACAGCAAAGGTTAGTAGACTCCATGAGCCTGATGTTCTACAAATATCAGACCTATTTAAACCCCTATTCCAGTATCAGGATTCAGGGCGGGAAGACTCATCACTGACCAAGTCTCAAACCAAAACATGATGGCAGGGTTTGCAAACATTTCCCACCACTGCTCTTCCCAGTTTTCCCTTACCCTTCCTTCTGTTCTCCCAACTTTTTTCTCCAGAAAAGTAACTTTCAGTCATAGAACCAATGATTCATCAGACCCCAGTAATAAATCCTTCTGAATGCCAGAAGCTGTTGCATTCAGCTTTGTGCTCCATCATTCCCAGATGGATATCTAGACTAACCTGTGAAGAAATTCCTGTCCTTTGTGGTAGGCATGGATTGTGGAGAGACCCTGGATGCTAGATGTAATGTGAGACAAGAATGGAGACTGTGTGATGTTGTCCAGACGCTTGAGCTCTCGAATAAAGACTCTGGAAGGAAAGAAGCACTTTGAGTTTCATGCAGAACCACCACATGCCAACCACTATGTTGTATTTGAGGGTGAAAGTATCTGTACTTTTAGCCAAAGCAGCTGGTGCACTTACCTAGACACAACATGCAGAACTGTGAACAGGACAATGAGGGGCCCCACTGCCACCAGGAACCAGGGGAAAACCCCAGAGATCACCCCCACACAGAAGAACACAAGGATGACGTTCTGGATGAACATTTCCGCTTGAAACGGCAAACGAACGTCAACTGGTGAAATGAAAGGAAAAGAAGATCTTGAGTACAGAAAACTAAAACAACCTATAGAAATCGACTCAGTCCAGCTGTACATCAGTAGCAGACAGTGATTTCTCCTAAGTTCATTTGAATTTAAAATGTACATTTTCATTGGGATGTTTTTACCTTCTGAGTTGCTGGCAGTCTAATTATTCCCATTTGCAGAAATAGCGCTGATGGAACTCTGACCTAATTACCACCTCTGCTGCACATCAGCTTCACTCTAATGTTTTAAGTTGCCCCTGCATTAACTGCTGAGACCCCACGTGCAGCAGCAGCACATTTCCTTCTTTGTAAGTGAATGATCATGCCTAAGCCATCAGCTGCCTTCTAGAATCATAAGCCAGGTACATCCCAATTCTTGCTTTGTTTACTGCAAGTGCACATTTGGCTACAGAGGGTAACATCAACCCAACAGCAACGGACTAGAGAGTACTCAGGAGTTAACTGGGAGGTCTGAATATGGAATTTGCAGGGCACAGAGTGAGAGATACCTTCATCCATGTCTTTGGAAAACCTGTTGAGGATCCTCCCAGTGGGTGTAGTGTCAAAGAACTTCATGGGGCTACGCAGAATCCGTCGGAAGAGCTCGTCATGGAGCCTTGAGGATGCTCTGAGAGTTCCCTGACAATGCAAAAAACATTGCAGGGTTATAAAGCAGTGTTTGTGTTCCTGCCATTGCTGCTTCTCTGGCACCCAAGTATTTCTACTCCATTTCTCTCTCCAACCATAAGAGGTTTTTTACTGCATCCTGTGCTTCCAACCAATAGAGGAAGCTATTAATTTGGGCAGAGGTTTAGCAGAAACATGGTGCAGCCTCAAGAGCTGGCTATGAAAACACTACAATCCATGACTGACTCTGGTTCAAAAGTCTCTCTTGGGAGATGACTAAAAGAACCACAGTGACAGCAATTTGCAGAAGTAGGAGGAGGGGGAGACAAACACCAGCACTGGCACATACCTTTACAAAGACCACACCACGAACAGCTTTCAGGATCAACATAACTGCCATAGACAGTGCATAGATGCCAGCATAGTAATGCATGTGAGGATTATCTTTCATACTGTTGCTGATGACAGTCTCATTTCCCAAAGTCACAGTGGTGTTCTGCAGAAAATTCAAGATTTCAGAGGTTAAGACAAGGATGAAGCATGTATACATTACATGTGGCAGAATTTAACTGCCTTGTGTCTTTTTCCACTATATTTGATATTTCTTCTCTAAAGTACTTCCAGCAACCATTGAATACTTCAGAAACTTTTCCCTGGCAGAGATGCTTGACTTGTAGATTTGTAGCCCTTGATCTTTTTCCGACAATATCTTTCAAACTACTACCACAATGCCTCTTTCATTTGAATTGTAATCTCTCATTTCATGCTTATTTCTTGTGTTCTTCTGAACAATGTCAGATACTTGCACACCACCACAGAGCCATATTCCCCTTGGAGAGATCTCTGTATCAAACACAGTTGTTATTTCTGCCACTATGCAACAAATTCTTTACTGTCACACTGTTACACATTCTCATTCTCTTTTATTTTTGATCTTTAAGTATGTTTAAAGACCTCATTGCTGATTCTAATGTTGTTGGCCATCTGCACTTCATTATTTCATCTCTGAGATTAGTAGCTTGCTTTCTGTGCCCCCACAAAAACCTCTTGCAGTTATATTTGGATTTTTAAATGCAACAAGACTTGCAATCAAAGCCCTGAGAGTGGGAAAAAGCCCAAACCACCCCAGGTCATCAGAATCTTCAAAGCAATTTCCAAATCATTTGACTCAAAGCCATATTTTAACAAAAATTATCCTGTTAGCTCTAAGATCGAATTTAAGAAAACACTAAAATTAGCTTTCATATTTTCATTTCCTTTTCTTACACTAACCAAGAAAAGGAACAAGAGGGCAGCATTAAACCACATAAATTATTATATCTTTCTTATTACTGGAGCTCTCTTATTCTTGGAGATGAACTCCCTAGTGAGTCTTACAAGTTATTTAAATTAGGGAACACCATTTGGTCTCGCAGGACTGCTTGGGATTACTCTAGCAGAACAAACCCCCAGCCCATTAGAGACAAGAGTAGAAAAGCCATTTAACTTACTCCACTGCCTTGCTTGATCCAAAAACTCAGCCACCAGTTGCTAAAAGCTGTGCTGCCCACATTCAGCACAAACAGTGCCATGATGATGAGGAATGCAAAGGGGCCTCCAGCTGCCTGAATGTAGACACCATAAACAGACCAGGGGACAGAGCCTTTGCCTTTCTCTTCCAACTGGACCAACTGGCCTGTGAAACAGATGAAGAGGGAATGAGGGAAAGAAAGCTCTTCCATGAAACTCCTACAGATTTGTGAACACACACAAAATTAGTCCTTCAAACTGTGCAGAGTACTTTCAAAAACACACACTTTACTTCACACTTAGAACTCAGTGGTTCTAACAGCTTTTCAAAGTCACATTTCTTCTGCAGAATCATTTAAGTCACAGAACAGCTGAAAAAGCCTCATCAGCACAGACTTAAATGTTCTTTAAGGCTGGGATTGGCCTCACTATTGCTTTTCAAACCGTGAAGTTCAAAGCCAACATTAAGCAGGGAACTACAGAGGTTAGACCTTCCCTTCATCCATAAATGCCATGTGCCAAATGTCCAGGACTTTGAGAGCCAAGCTGTACACACATGGCCCTCTTAGGACAGGAGGGAGAGGTGGTGTGGGAGACAAGGCAGTACCAGCTCCTTTGTGCTGATGGCATCTGACAACAGCAGCCTGATTGAACTTAAAAACATTGTACAGGCACCCATATTTAATGAATTAATGAATGTTCTTTGCCCACTACCTGCATCCTATCAACCACACTAAGTGATTAGGACTGAGACAGCATCCAAAACCTTAGAGGTACATTAACAATATACTTTGAACCACATGTTTTGATCTTATTGGAGTACAAAATAATTACAGCCAGAAATTTGATTACATAGTTACCCTCCTCTTCCTTCTTTACAACTTTCTCCTTCTTCACAGACCCTGTTTTGGTACTTTTATCCTGGGGCCTTTTCAGTGAATTGTTTGTGTTCTTCTTTATATTAATCTGTAGGAAAACAATGACACTAAACATGTGGGAGTAGTTGCTTTGACATTTTCATATCTAAACACAAACTTTTACTAATCTGCCACCTAAGGACAAAGGCTTTCAATAGCTCAGCATTCATGTCAAAAAGGATATTAACTTCACATTTATTACAGATGATTGCCAACTCTGATGGAATAAATTCTCCTTGTCTATTAATCTGAACTACTACCAACCTGTACATGTAGAGTGTAAGGTTAATTTCCAGAATCAGTGAAATTATGAGTGTACATGGTAGAGGAATGATATCCCTACTACTGCAAGAAAGATATTATCTCCCTATCCCTTGTAAAAATAACTCACAATTTTTTAAAGAGGCTTTTTTCCCCAAGCACCCTAGCACTTACAGACATTTCATGAGAGCTTTCTTAAGGAAAGTCAGGTTAACTTGATCTTCCAGAAATCCAATATCCAAACACTAAAGTGCACACACAAACACTGTTCTAAACCCAGCCATCTTCCCATAACTGGGAGTTACTGCCTGTTCAGAGTCAGCCTACATGGACTGAAACCCCTTACACACCCTGTTCAGAGTTGCCCTCCCACACTTTACACAAGACCAAACCACAGAGAATCCAACTGATCATCCATTTATTCCTATCCCATGGGGGATGCAATTTAATGGTCCTTCCATGAGCTAATGTTTACAGTGACATTGAAAGTCAGCCAATCATGAAGACTGGAGAATCTCTTGCTCACTATCATTATATTAGTCTTAAAATGGCAGAACTATAATCTTCATGCCTCAAAGGATATGCAGAGCAATGCATTATATCTTTTTGCTTCTTTCACAAACATCTCCCAGGAGAATGTGTCACCAAGCTCCTTCTATATCTGTAATTCTTATAATGCTTCCTTCTCAGAAATGTTTTGTTTTAAATGTCTTGTGAGTAAGGAGCCTCTCATCTCTTAAAAGATAAACTACTGATGTACTTTTAATCTTTTCTTACTAAGAGAAAATGCACACAAAATTTAGACAAGTAAGTTATTATAAAACAAAACGCAAAGATCCTTAATCCAGAGATTAACTTCAAGAAACAAAGAGCCAAAAGGTGGAAAAAATTAAATTGCTGAAAATTTAGATGATGATGTACTGAATGGTTCTTGTTATTTTCTAGATTTACAATTTACACCAAATGGAATACTAGAGCACATATTCAAGCTTGCATTTACAGGCTTTTTTCATAACAAAATTACTGTCAAGGCAAAACATTTTTTCTCAAACTCCCCCAAAACACTGCATTTTCAGTTATGCTTCCAAAATACTGTCACATCTAATGTCTGACAAGTTGTGTCACACCTGCTGTGCCTCAGTCACACTCCATTGAAAAACTAGTAACAAGCCAGTAAGATTTTTTTCAGACAAAAGTTGTTGAAGATCTGTGCTAATTTGGAGGTAAATTAAGGTGTGTACAATAAGAGAGACAAACTTTCTGCTCTGAGCATCACCAGGGGAGACACAACAATAGTTTCATAATTAACTCATGAGCTCATTGGCAGAGTCCTCTCTAGCACACATTCCCTAAAAACAAACTGTGACAAAGTGATAATGAAGCACAGATTATTCTATAGGAAATCTATTGGTCAGATCAACCCACGAAAGTATGTGAAGCCATTTTCCAGGCTTCCAACAAGATCACTTGGTTCACCTCAGAACAGTCAAGATTCAGAGCACTTTAAAATAAACAAGTACCTCAATATGTGGTGTTTCTCCCAGCTGTAGGCTATTAAAAATAGTTGCATAATCCCCATTTAAATTCATCAGCTCCTCATGACTGCCTCGCTCAGTAATGCAGCCTTCTTTCATGAAGATCACTTCATCACAGTCAACAAGGTACTGGGGAAAGTGGCAGTAAGAACAAGTCTCTGTCACGACGTTCAATAACCAAACACTCCCACACAACCCTTCTCAGTAGCTTGTAGACACTGGCACACAGCACACTTATTCCTACATAACAGACATCTGATTTTCAGAGGTCCTCCTCACACTAGAGCACCATGATTACTCACACTACACAAATAAAATGGTTTTGTGTCCTGTCAAAACCAATCTCTTCTGGAAGACATGACTCAGGATACTTAAACATTGCAAATGCTGATTGACTAAGCACTAATATTTCTATGCACAGAAGACAGAAAAAAAAAAACCTCAGGTATATCAATTCTGATTTACTGACACCAAATGTAACTGTTTTCTGCTGTGATGAAATAGCTTTATAGTAAGTTAGCAAAAATATTTTTGAACAGGGTATTTATTTCTCTGGTAAATTTTCTTTAGTCAAGTGTTACCAGTCCCAATCAGACACCAAGCAGCACCGGTACCAAACAATTGAACTGTGCTCAGTGCATATTTGCAAACCTAGTTTATAGATGTAAACCACACATTCTATGCACAGACAGGGTTGTCCTGTCACAGGTCAGGGAACAGAAATTTCCAGTATGAACTGCAACTGATTGACAAGTTTTCAAGAAAGTCCAAGAAAAAGTATGGGAGATGCAGTACCTGAAGCTGATGTGTGATGAAAAGGACAGTCTTTGACTTCAGGTGCTTCCTTATTGCACTGTTAAAAATGTGATTTCCAACGTGAGCATCTAAGGCACTAAGGGGGTCATCGAGGATGTAAATGTCCCTGTCACTGTACAGGGCTCGAGCCAGACTGATTCTCTGCCGCTGTCCCCCACTCAGGTTGGCCCCTCGTTCACCAATCTGCAGAGACACACACACATTATTGCATTTCTTCAGCACCATGCAACATAGATGACCAGAATAAAGCAGACCACAATATTCATTTTTATATATTTATATAAATATACTCCCCCCATAACATTTTATATTAATAAATATATGTACTCAAGTTTAGGTGTCCACTTTGTGGCATGTTAGACATTCAAACTCAAGGTTAATATGCTTGAAATGTGGCAGTACTTCCTTTGCTTATTTTACCTTTTATGAATTAACATAGCCATTGTTTTTCTTAGCTATTTTAAATCAAGTTCAATTATGTCCTGGTTAAGGCAGCAAAATTCACAACACAATAAAAAAAATCCCAAACACTCAACATCTGAGTTAAAAACAGGGTACAACTCTTCACCATCCAGGGCCCACTCAGCTCAAGAGAGTGCATTCAACAGCTTGGCTCATATGGACCCCAGACTGATGCACCCTCACTCCAGTTTACCCTACCAAATCAAAACTCTTTTCTCCATCTATTTAATTAGTTTAGTATAAGCAAAACATACCTCTGTCAGGTCCCCGTTTGGAAGGATGGCCAGGTCAGGCCTTAGACAGCAACCATTCAGCACAGTATTGTATCTGAAGAACAAGTAGATAAATAGTTAAGAATACTGATTTTCCCCACAATTATTTAGCTAGTACAGCATTATATCATTTTCTACACTAATAGCAGATATTCCAACAGCCTAAAACAAATCATCTGCCTTGGATTTTCAGGAGAAAACTGAGGGCAATAATTAATCACCTACTTCAGAAACATTGTGAGGATAAAGAGACAATTTGTTTTCAGGGATAGTTGGCTGAGGGTCACAGGAAAGTCCCCCACTGGAGGGGGCGATGGAAGATGTCAGTACAATGCACACAGCAGTTGCTGTGTTTGAGGAGGGCAAGGCCAGGACCACAAGAGCAAATACCACTTTAGTGCTGCTCACAGCAGCTGCTGGTTTTAACCAGAGGTCCAAGATGAGGCCCAGCCTCACTGCAAGGAGCAGTGAGAGGCACACTGACAGCCACCAGCCACAGGGCCACATGCAAGAGAGGCAGGATCCTAAATGGGATTTAGAGGACACTTAGAGAGACTCCAGAAGGGCATAGAGGCTTTATCTGCAGTGTACTCTGCATTAAATTTTTCCCATACTTGGGCCAAGATTTACTAAGCTTTCACAAAAATCAGCAAGCAGTCTGACAGACCTTTCTTCATCATAGTCCTTGCCAAAAAGGATGTTGTCCCGCAGAGTGGCGTTGAGAATCCAGGCCTGCTGGGCCACGTAGGCAAACCTCCCACTTACTGCAATGCTCCCCTCCAGCAGGGTCATCTGCAATTACAGACCAGCTGGGAGATTACACTACCCCATGTTTAGAGTAGACTTCGTTCTACAAATAAGTGAAATAGGAGATGGGAAAGAGAAGAGCAGAAGTACTCAAAACAGGATTTCTCACCTGTCCTAAAATTGCTGAGATAAGTGAAGTTTTTCCACTCCCCACACTGCCACAAATTCCAACAAGTTTTCCCTACAGAGAAAGGAAAAAAATATGGTACTCATTTGTTACATTTTCATCTCTTTCAGAATTCAGGCTACCTTCAGTACCTCTGAGAGGACAGCTGGATATGAATGACAGCTATCAAGATACGTAACGGACAAAAAAAAGCAAGAGTCAGCATTTTAATGCTCAAATTGTACAGAGTGAATGCAATCCCACAGTGAAATAAAACTGAAATCAACTCTACTGGTAAAAATAAAGGTATTTGAAGATCAGCTTTCTTCTTACTAGGGATACAGGCTCAGAGGATCAATAAACCAAAAGCACCAAGGCTTGCCTGAACAGAACGCACCACGATGCTTTTGAGAGTGATAAGGAAAGATATAAAGAGGAAAAGTCTGAAAGAAAAGAGAATTTAGCATATATGGGTCCAGTAAGACTCCTTGCCACTTAAACCCTATTTGCTAAAGAACAGGTACCAAGAAAATACTAGAATTCAGTCATTTAGAAGAATTTCTCTGCAATACAATGGGTGGGTTAATACCCGCATTAAACAATGTATCAAAACTATTTTTATTTCTTTTGTAAAAAATGTAAAGTGAACAAAAAAGGTATATAGACATTTGTGGAACACATTGCTGGCCTTCTCTTGATAGCACACTTTTGAGACAAAACCAGCCTTTACATTTTCAAGTAACTGCACTCTTTTTGAGGCAATTTTTTAAACTATATGCCTTCACCCCCAAAGTTTAAAATATAGATTTTTTTCTGTTTAAAATAGTTTGAACTCTCCCTCTATTTGTATAACTACATAAGATAATTTAACCATGTACATCTTCATAAATATATGGATCCCATTATTACAACACCCAACTGCCAGACTGCAAAGCTTTTGTATTTGTACACAATGTCATGCATTAAGTTCAATACTTTTTCTTTGACATTTTAGCAATAGCTCCAAATGCTTCTATAATTCTTGAAAACCTGAATCCTACTATACAAAAATTCTTAAGGAAGAAAATTGCACATTCTTCAATGAAAGCACTGTTATGCTCCATTGGAACACCTCATCACCTGAAATGTTCACTCAGAGTAGTTGGAACTCTGCAAAATTATCAAACCACTGCAGGAACACACTGTTCACCAGCACCTGGTAGCTGGTGTCCTGCAGATTCTCTGAGCTCAGTGGCTCACACACTGTCCTAGGAGCTGCAAATCCCTCAACTAGATGTGGAAGCTATACAGCCTGCCCTTGTTTCACAGGCTGTTTGCAAAGACCTAGTTGCTAATATGGCACAGCTGTTTACAGCAAGATCAGACACTGCATCCTGGATACTGCAGTTGCCATGGATATTACAGGAGTGCACAAAAGCAATATGCTCCATTTCATACAAAATGAAACAGCACACAGCTCTCTGTTCCAGGGGGCAGCTAAAATGAGACCTTTTAAAAGCTCAGATTTCCTCCTTTCATTTCTTCTTACCTTTTCTATCTCCAAGTCAATGTTGTACAGAGTCCTCTGAAGCCGAAGGTTAACCAAGTGGATGATCTTGTGCTCCTCTTCGGGGCTGTGATGGTCATCACTGTCCACTAGAAGATGGCCCCTCTGCTCTGCCAGCACAGCTTGCTGTCCTTCATTCTGTAGCTTCATTTTCTCTTTCTTGCTCTTGGTGACTTTCTTGTCTTTTTTCACTTTGGGGGTCAACTTTGGTGAGCTCTGGACGCTGGCGTGGGAGAAGTCCCAAGCCAAGGTAGCATTTTTCACCTCTATCGCGGTGTGAGGATTGGCTGGTTTTTTCTTTATCATATGAACCTCTTCCATTAGAAATAAACTCTGATAGGAGTTGTGAGAGAGGTGTAAAGATGAGACACCTGATCAAGACTGGGAGACAAGCCTACGGCACACTCACGCAGCAAAACACATCAGGCTATATAGTAGGAGGAAGCTGAAGAGCAAAAGGTAGCTCATTAGTGTAAACTAACTCCAGGTCTGCTAAGTGGCTGGGGCATTCCTGGATGTGGTGGAAGCACTTGGATACACTCAACTTTCACAGAACTGCAATACTGGATGTGATATTACAGGGGCTTCTTCCTTTGACACTGTTTGCAACTGCAGCTCTGTATGTTCCAGATTAAAAACACGTGAGCAGAACACACAGGTTGGAGAGGAGAGGTCACTTGAGACAAAGTGACTGATTTGTCCTGCACACCAACTCACTGTGGAAAGAGACAGGATGGCTTTTAAATTGAGCCTTTTCCCATCAACTCTTCTGCTGGGAAAAAGTCATCTTGCACAAGTGTAGCTAATCTATCTTGGGCTGCTTGGCAATAAGATGTAAGCCATTAAGTCAACTGTATCATGTTTTCCACCACATCCATCAGTATTTATAATCAACAGATTAGGAAGACATTTTTCACAGTTTAATTACATGATAAAATGTTTGCCACTTACACAATTTGTTTTGAACCAAGTAGTTTTTTGTGACTAAAAATTCTCAATTCCCAGCCTTATTTATTCTCGCAATTGCTATGTCTGAATCACACATTCATAAGAAAGCTCATACTCATTTACAGAGCCAAAAAGTCAATTAAATTTTTATTGTGATGTCAAAGTTTCTCCACCTTATGTTACACTAAACAACTGATAGCCAAACTGGGAGATAATTCAATTTCCTTTTCCTTCTCTTCCCTCCCAAAGAAAATTCCCTTTAGCGCACTTGGATTTAAGCAGGCTGATTTTAGGCTGACTCAGAAGATGAAGCACCATTGCTCAAAAGCAGTGGAATCTCAAAACCACTCTACAGATCCTGTTTTTCTCACACAGCAGTTTGTTTCATGCACGCATTACACAGAATCCATGTATCTGTCAATGCTTGTGAAAGGTTCTATTTGGAAAGTGCTATTTTCCATTTTGGAAATTTCCAGAATGTGTAATACACTGTTATCTTCAAGAGACAAGACAAAGTAAAGGTCTCCCCTCTGAGTTCATAAAGTACACAGAGTGTACTCATCCTCCAATCCCCATGCCGTGAGATAAGATTGCTCATTATCAGGGTTTTACATTTCCTGCCATAGATCTGTTTTGCCAGATCACAACTCCATTTTACTGATTTGGGGAATTTCAGTCACTTAATCAGGTCTGGAAAAATATAAAACCTCAGGGTTCTATGACCACAGATAAAACTCCACTCTTTTTTGTTAGCCTGCTTACCTAACACCTGATATTTTCAAAAGGTTTTATTAGCAAAGCATAAAATTTCCTTGTACACATGTAGCAGTCTTTTCACACAGATGTTCTTAAAATGGAGTTAAAAATTATTATACCGTGAGCCAGCAAGTTCTTCACTCTTATCTGTTCCTGTGGCCAGCTTCAAAATCATAAAATTATTGAATCAGGCTTCTCACACTGGTATTATTTTGTTCTTAAACCGCTAATATTCCTTCACTACATTGGTATCTTTTGCAGAATCAAATAATCTGGAATGCTAAGCGTAAAAAAAAATAAACTTCTCTGGCATTAAAATCATATTACCTTCCAAGTGTACCCTTTGCATCTACTGAACACATACAACACTCCACACTTACAGTGAAAACTGTGAGGCCAAATGACTGCTTACCTTAAATCTGTCAACAGAAACAGATGCCTCAGACAGAGACTTCACTGAGAACGGAGTTACTTTGAGAGCAAAAGTCATTGAGTTAAAGACAGTGACCACTGTGAATGCCTAAAAACAAGACAAGAAAAATAGTCACATTTGGATGCAATATTCTAACAGCTCCAGCCTTCTAAAAGCTGAAATGGCACAGCAGCAAGTCAAAACCATGAAAAGGCCCAGTCCAAGAACAACCATTTAAATATTCAACATATTCTCAAACAGCAGAAAACAGCAAATCTACCCAACTCCTTCTCTAGTGCTTTTAACACACCAGGACAGACCTGTTCTGTTTGTAAGTCTAACAAACGCAGCAGCCAGCAAATTCTGCATTAACCTACTAGTGAAGGCACAAATTCAAACCCTATTTTTAGACATTTGTCCTGTTTGCATCCAAGCACACTGCAGAACAAATACATCCAGTAATCCCCAATGCCCCATCTGAACAGCAAACAAGAGGACTTATTTATATTCAGCCCAAAACCTGTTCTGAGGAAGGTCAGCACAAAAGAGTATCAAGAACCTTTTGTACAAAATATAAGACTACACCTGCTGCTGTCACAGCCATCAGATGTTCACTTCTGTGGGCCAGCATACAGCCTGGCTGCACAGGAAATGGCTCAGCAGAAAAGCTACAGAAGCAAAAGCATAAAGAATGTCTTCAACAGTTTACCTGAGCTGCTGTAAGGTCATAGCCAAGGATCATATGGACAGAAAAGGTCACCACACTGGCAATGACAACAACGATGGGAGCCACTCCCACAGTGATGCTCTGGAAGTAGCCCGCACGCTCCAAGATTTTGCGTTCCTCCTCACGGATTTCTAGAAATAAAAACAGGGGCACCACATTTGAACTGTGGTACATACACACAACTAACAGTAGCACTATAAACACTGAGTAGGAGGCCTAACTCTACACTTTAGTGTTTATCACATTATAAACCTTCTCATAAAGAAAGCAATTATAGAGGAGGAACCTATAATGGTCTGTAATCTCCACATGAATATAGGGATTTTTAATTTTCTTTTAACAGACCAGCCAGCACATTTATTAAATTATAAAAGAGGAACAAAATTGAAAAATTTAAGATTGGTGTCATGCCACAAATGTCATTACACTAGAAGGTGAAATTTCAGAAGCCAGTCTGTTTGTCCAACCCACGGTGCATAACACAGAGACAGATGACAGTGTTCTTACACTGCTTGTACAGCAGCACCTTCAGCACAAAGTCAGGGTGCACCAGGCTACAAAGCAATAGGGCATTGGAGCAAAGGAGACGTTTACAGACTGTGGGAACTCACTTTGAACATTCTGAGAAAATGGCTTGACCCAGGCATACATTTTAATGAATTTAATGTAATTAAGAACTTCATTCATCTTTTGTACACGTTCATCTGTTGTTGCTACGCATTTTCTTCTGAAATAAGCTGTGAGGCGTGACACAAACATCTGAAACAAAAGACAACTCCATGAAACATTAATGGCAACTCAGAAAAAGCAAGTACATTCAATTCCTAATTACCAGAGAAAATTAATTTTTAATCTGAAAAGGGGATTCAGAGATAGGGCCAGGCAACTGCTGCTCTAACATAAAACTCAGGCTGGAAACATCATTAATTTCCTCCTGCCCCAAGCATCAGACTCGTGAGAGCAAATTTTAACAAAAATTTGAGAGAATAAAGGTGTGCACTTTTACCAATATTGAATAGTACCAGTTTAGTAAAGTTTCTGAAGCACAAATTTAACCTAAAGACACATGAAGTTGACCCCCATTTTAGCCAGCCTTTTAATCTGATTCTGTAAGGCAAATCAGGACTTTTCCCAGCCAGATCAATTTCTAGTCTATGCCAGTACTATGAAGGTAGTAAACCAGTTTTTAACATTTTTACTAAACTAATCTAAAAACGGAAAGCTGTTTGACATGTTTTAAAGTATCTGCTACTCCTACATTTATCCCATTCCTGGTCTGAAATTCAAACCCAACACACTACTTTAGGAAGTTTTAGCTCCATGCCTTTCTTCATACACCCGCAAACTTTTTTGAAGTCCCCCATCAATAAAGGAGGGCTGCTGGAAAGAACTGGAAAACATGTTCAAATCCACTCCTTGTTCTCCTCTAAAATGCAATTCCCACTACATAATCCTTACTTTTGGGCAGATAAAT
This sequence comes from Trochalopteron elliotii, assembly GCA_024734555.1. NCBI lineage: Eukaryota > Metazoa > Chordata > Aves > Passeriformes > Leiothrichidae > Trochalopteron > Trochalopteron elliotii. Next base: position 174,712 of record JANPWX010000109.1, on the reverse strand, counting down.
TGCACCACAGTGAACCTCACAGTATTCAGCCTCCATGGTTTATAAAACATGCATTATGAATACAGTGACAAATCTTCAGCAGTCTTCTAGGCATTTTATAGGCAAGAAGATTTTGGCTTGAACTAGCCTATTTCACAGCTCAGCAGAAGCAGGAGTACCTCATCAAGAACAAGCTGTGCCAGATGTGTTTTTCAACATCTTGTGTTGAGTCAAGAAATCAAGAACACTGCTTATGCAACACTGAGTTCCCATACACAAGCTGGAGGCCTCATGTCTTTCCAACCTCAACCATGAGCACTTGAATATTCTGAAGTTTCATTTAGCTATGAATATTAGTCTCAACCAAATCTATCAGCTTTCCTATCCCTATTTTCTAATTTTATTACTTTGAGCTTCCTGTTTCCAAATTTCTGCTTCATACACTATCTTATAAACGCCTTCAATAATGTGCAATGCCATAAACTGGCTAAATCTAGCACATTTCAACACCTTTTATTCAGAACTATACATTTGTCTGACTCAAGAAAAATAACTCAAGTCTTAACTCTTTCCAACTCACCATTGCTGGGTAGAAGAGGATGAAGACAGCAGATCCCAAAAAGCCTGTTGGACCCAGAATAATCACATTATAAACCATTCCCAAGATGGCTACAATAGGGCCCCCAGCCAACAAACTGCCAACTGCTGCAGCTTCAAACATCCTCTGACCATCATTGGAACAAACATTTATGAGCTGAAAAATAGACAGAACAGATGATTTAGATTTAAGGCACAGCTCATTCTCAAAGGAATATATCACACATCCTTTTTCACACTGCCATTTCCAAAACAAGGCTGCAGCTTACCTCTCCAAGAGACTTCTCCTTGATGTTCTTCAGCTTAAGAATTTTCTTAAATGCCATTGTCAGGACAGCCCCACGCAGTCTGACCCCCGTGCGATAATTCAACGCCCAGGTTAGCGCCAGGGACCACGATCGCACCACTTCCGTCATAAAGATGCCAAAAACTAAAAACAAGCTGTACTGCAGGTTGGACTCACTCTGCTGGGTATACTCCAAGAGGTGTTTCACAACGAATGCCTACAGGAAGAAATGCAGGCTTGCATGAACACCCCATCATCCCAGAAGACCATACAACAACTTTATGTTAAGTTAGAAATAAGTAGGCTACTTTGCTTTTAGAAGAGCTGTTTGAAATAGAAAGCATCTTCTTTCCAGAAGTAAAAGGTGTCAATACAAGAAGTACTGTAACACAAGCCCTGCTGAGAGCCAAGCACTGAGTCAAATTTAGTAAGTAAAGAGAGTTTAATTTGGAACCATATTCCTCGCAGCACGCTTCTAATCCTCCGTGTCTTCTAACTTAACATAAATGTGTCAGTTAGCTGAAAGCAATGCATTATCATATAGAAGAGTTTTAAAATATAGTCACTACTTATACATCTGCACACATTAAGAAACATTCCTTTACGTGATATTAAGACCTTTTTTATTTTATCTTTGGTTTGCTTCAAACGTGCTTATTTGATAAAAAGGAACAATGTACCTACAGTTGTAGAGGGGAAGAGTGAGAAGGGCATTTGCAAAACATTCCTGGAAATAAACATCAGCAGTTTAATAGTAAAGAAAAAAACAAGCAGAAGCACAAGGTACGCAATACCACAAATCACTGGGGGGACAGGGGAGGAAAAAAAAAAGACAAAAAAAAAATTAACCATTCAATCCCTCCCCATACCCTCTTCCCCCAAGAACATAAACACTTTACCTCCGAAATCACATTTCAAACATCACCTGCAGAAAGAGGACAGCCCCCAGAACCACCAATTCCCAACTCCAGCTCTTTGTGGTCCAATGGCACAATATAACATCATACAATTCACAACCACCAGCATTAAATATTATTAACTGTGAAACAATAGGCTTTTATTTGAAATTAAATGTCATCTTAAATGGTAACATCTCAAAAACACTATACAACAGGTAGACCATTGTATAAATATACAAGCTGCACATACAGGATAATTATAAAGGGCTAATATCTAACAGTCAGTCTTAGCTTCTAACAAATTAGATTTGAATCTACACACAAAGTTATAAAAATACAAAAACAGAATGGTATTTGTTCACGAAGTCCAAAAGAAGTCAAACTTGATGGTACCAACAGAGGAGGCTTCTGAGGCTGCACAAATTCTTAAATCTGGTTTCAAAAGTATCCTACAGTAAGGCTTCACAGACAGCAAAAGACTTCCTAGAGAGCTTTCCAACAAATGATGTTTTAAGATACTGGTGCTTTTGATATACTAGTACAGAGTAGAGAATTACCTTTGCCCACAAGAAAACTCAACAAAAAAATCTGAGACCAAAGAAAATATTTGAGAAGCCTTTCACATCATAGTCCGTTGAAGTCCTCTTGGCTAAATCATGTTTTGCAAGTAGGAGTTCTGTATAGTTTGAAGAGAGAGGAAAAAAACAAAACCCCACTACTGCAGCAAAGGTTTTGATAGCTAGAGCCCAGCACCAAATAATAATAAAAAAAAAGTGATCAAATTCATCTGTTCAGAGGAAAATAATTCTGCACATCAGAACCAAGGAAACATGCTGTAAATAACTTCTCTTTTTCACAGCTGTGAATTAAAGCCAGATGTCCATCAGGTTCTAGAATGGCCACTGAGAAAATTTACACACCGATCACTGAACAAATGTGAGGAGCTCACATTCATGGATCTATTGCACTCCAACTTTCTCCTGATTGGATTTAATTTTACATCGACTGTTTGGATCACAACTGCATACAGTTGGTTTGCTGTTACTGTGGAGATTACTGACTTCTTTTTCCAGTATTCAATCCAACATATGCAACCGAGTCACTGAGCAACTGGGGTGAAAATTCCCCTTTTTCCTCACGAGCTGTAACTCAGCATGGTCGCAGACTGCAAGCATTTTCTCACACACCACAGCATTGCTGAAAGTCTCCAAGAGAGGATGTATAAAGATAGCAGATGTTTCCTGGGGTCTCATTCCTCCCAAAACTTTAGTGCAATTTTGCAGCACTATTTTATAGATTCAGCATCTCCCATGGTGAAATAGAGACCAGCTTACATTATACCCCAATTTATTTTTGTTCCGGAAGAAAGAAAAGAGGAAACAGCAGATTAAAGAATTTTGAAAAGGGAGGGGAAAAAAGTCACAGAAAATTAACATTCACATCTGAACGAGTACTATTCAAATTCATATTAGTTTAATGAAAAGAATCCAGCATAAAGTTATTTACAAAACAAAAAACGTTACAGTATATAAACTAAGCTAAGGGGGGGAAAAGAGCTCCTGTGGCTATTACCGGAGTGGTTGGTACAAGCTGCTCGGCTGGCTCAAGCATTCCCATGGAATAAACATTACCTTACCTTTGCTCTTGGCGGTGGCTCTGCCCAGCAGGAATGCCTCATCCTGACGCAGAAAACAGCCATCCTGAAAATGCTGAAGAACAGCTTCTGTCACTGGTCCCACTGCAGTGCCGGCGTCCCTGCTGCAGCCAGCGTGCCACAGCACGAGGCAGACTGCAGCTGGAGCCAACTGGGAAACTGGAAAACTTACCTCCTGTAGCTTACCACTCCCCCCTCCAATAACTGACCAAACTGTCAAGCTGTGCTCCACTAAAACACCAAGATCCCCCATCTCCCAAATGGGAAGAATAGCTCTGAACAATAGCTAGCAGCTACATTGTTCAGACCTGGAGTTAAACTGATTATGTTTCGTAATCAAGAAACTTCTTTGCTCCTCCACCAGAACTTGAAAGTTTTGGTAGCTGATCAAATAGCAACAAGTATTTATTGGAGATAAATAGTGTATCACCTATAGTAGTACATTCTGATGGTTATTACAAGGCAATCTGACACATGCAGCTGACCAGATTATTAGTTCAGATTCTGTGCCAGATGCAAAATTTATCAAAATAAAAAAAAAGAGGAAGACCCTTGAAGGATCTGATACCAAAAAAACCTGAAAACCCATACCAAAGTAAAAGAGTCCACATAGGAAGTCTTGAACAACTCCTTTCTAGTTATAACCATCACAATGCTCATTAGCAAAGCCACAGCTGTTTGCTGGCATTTCAAGATCATAGACATTCAATTAAAATTTTTGAAGTTTAATATAGTGTTTAACTCCACTTTTATAATTTTCCTCCAATCCATGAGGTCAAGTCAAGTGCTCTTCCTGATCTCCCTTTTCACCTTCAGGTGATTGAAAGGGTGTAACAATACAAGAAAGCACTGATAACTTCTGAGGAGACAGCATAGGCATGTCCCTGAGGCATGCCATTTTTAAAAACAGGGAGGAGGGATGGTAAAGACTTATTTTCATGCCAAATGGTGGAACCAAAAGTTAATTGGGCCTTATTCAGAAAAACGAATAAGGTTGTCTGTAAATGGGCAACTGTCTATAGGTAATTTTAAGTTACCCATATCAAGCATTAGCTGCAGCAGTAGCCCCCAAAATAATCAAGCTGGTTTGTTTTTTCCTTTCCCCTCTCACTCTCTCATGCAGCAGTTTGGCTGAAACAAATTAAGACTATTATGCTACAGAAATTAGGGGTAACCCTGCTGCAGATTCTTTGCTAAAAATAAAACAGCTCCTCAAGCCCTGTAGTGAAACAATGACAGAAGCTCTTCTTGGGAAAAGCTAGTGCTGTTAAAACCTTAATCATGATTCATTGTTAATTACCAAAGTACGTTCATAATTTTATAATAAAGACAACTATAAAATATTACAAAGAAAACAATACCACAGAAACATTCATTGTTATTCGTATTACATAAAACAAGGCAAACTTTAAGAAGACTTAAAAAACAGAACATAATTTTGATAAGACATTTAAAAGCAGGAAAACATTTTAAAAAGACATTTCACCTAACAGTGCACCCAAGTGTACTTACCCAAGAAATGAACCTCCAGCTTACCAGCACACTGAAACATGTACTACTAGCAGTAATACTGCTCCTACTCCTCAAGGGAAATGTGTAGAGAATAAATTTAGTCAAAATTTCAACTTTAAATCTGCACATCACGTGCAACAAACAGGTGACAAAAAATGGTGTGAATGTCAAGTCCCATGTTGTTATCTTCAAGAGGACCCTTAGCAACAAACAGCAGCTGTTCCTAGAGGCAACAACGTTTTCTAACACTTCTACCTGAAACCTGTCTGGCCATCCTCTGTAGGATCAGTAAAGACTATGCCCACAGACTTCTTGACACCTGCTCACATTAGTTTCTAAGCAGTGCTCTCATAGATTTTTTTCGGTCCGCTTCTTGAAGACTGTTATTAATGCCAATAATTTAAGATTAGTGTTTTTATCAGACTGAATTTTATTCCAAAATACATTTACAGAATTTCGAAGAGAAAAACAATTAGAAAACCTGCACATAAAAATCTTATGAAAAAAGCAAGTTATGCAGTTAAGCTTATGCAGTTAGGGAAGGACTTTAAACTATACTCAAAACCAAAGAGAAAAACCAAAAAGTCCGTTTCCTCCAGGATACCTAAACTCCCCCTCCCTTCTCCAAGAACTTGCCTGGGTATTCAGCAACTGATCCATCAGCTGTAGGAATCCTATCTTGGATTATTGAATCGCTCTTGAATTTTACCCCAAAATTTCTAGCTAGTCAAAACATTTAAGTGACTCTGCAATGAAATCTTAAGATTTTACAGTTGGCCATGAGATGGAGCCCTCTGGGGTTGTTAAAAAAAAGGATGGATATTACTTACTGGTCCACTGAAACCCGCGAGCTGCGTGATCATCAGAGACACTATGGAAAGGATGAGCCTGGTGCGGCAGAAAATCCACACAACCCTCCGGAGAGAAGCATCATCAGGCCCACTTTCTTTCAGTTCTTCCTGCCACAATCTTTCCAGCCTAATAAAAACAGAAGATTTATGACATTTATTCATGTAATAAATTTTTCACCATGAGAGAAGGTACAGTCTCATAGGCACTTCTTTGTTAAAATTCTAAGTGCTTCCTAGCTCAGAAAAACAAAAAATAATATTAAGAGAAACAAATACATTTTCTGAGGTAAAGAGAAATATCTAGGTAGTATTACTTCCACAGGATAGAGGGATGAAAAACACAATCCTTTTTCTTTTCCTGGATCCCCTTAGGCTGACAGTATATTAAGATTGCCACTCTCTGCTGAACTGACTGAAGAGCTGCAGAGTCAAAACCTGAAGAAATTCTCATTAACCACAGAAGGTTAGCCTGATCAGAAGCCCTGATCCACATTCAAATCACCTTGCTACTGACAGTATTCTCATTTTAGCACAAGACTTTTTTCACCGTAGCCCTGAGAAAAAAATTTGTTTTAATAAAAAAATCAGATTAAAGACATGCAAAATCAGAAGAACTGCAAGACACTCCTGAAAATGTAATCCTCTAATTTCATTGAAATTGGCAAGGCTACGGAAACTGCTGCATGAGAAAGTTGTCACTGAAAGATGAAAGTGAATTCCACCATTCTGAGAAAGGCAAAAACAAAATGTCAGTGCTGCTCTTCTAGGGCAATACTGTACCACTGCCTGTGCACTAACATGTAATAAATGGAAACAAGAAAATAATAAGCTAGATGTCTTTACCTTCTGCAATTGACATCTGAAGACTCATGCCTTGATAAAGACCATACATCATCCATAAACAATTCCCCTTTCTTGTATGCTCTGTGGGCCAAAGGAGTGAGCCAGGAGAAGGTCATGGAGGAGAAAAGCCCAGCATTATCAACAGGGTGCTGGTGTCTAAAAGAATTAAAAAAAAAAATCACAAACAAATGAAAAACGAAACAGGAAATGTGAATCTTCAAGAAAAACAAAGCCTCCTCTCATTGAAAGCACTCAGAGTACCAAATGGTCCATGCCAGCCACACTTGCTAAACAAATTCTGATGTTTCCAGTACCAGTCAGCAGACCTACATCTGCAATTCTGCTTTGTGACTGGTTTGAAAAGCAAATGCTGTATCAGTTCTGTGGTAGCCTAAAGACGTACTTGGAAGTGGTCCGTATGGGTTTCAGTGCATTCAGACCATGGTGGTATTTGCCCTTGTGATGCTCTTCATCCAGCATTCTCAGCTGGGAATGCACAGAGGTGTCCAGTGGCAGGCCCTCTGCCCGAGCTGCTGCTTCCAAGGCATCCTGGCATTCAATCTGCTTTTACAAGAAAGACAACAGATTCAGACTTCAAAACTACATTTGAAGTCCATGACTCCCATCTCCAGCAACTTTGCACCTCTTCCTTCTGCAAACTATTGTGCAACGATAACAGTCACTTCAATGTCTTAGACCACAGGCTTCATCCTGGCAGCAAAGCCATGGAAGGCACAGGTTCTAGATTTGTGTTAAGACTGCTGCATTTGTAAAACAAATTAGTACCAGTATTGCACCTGTGCATTCAAAGGATAAACGGATAGACCAGACTAATCCTGCCACAGGAAATACGACAGAGAAAAATTACATCAAGTATGTATGGCATCAGTTCAGGAAATCAATGACTAGCTTATGCAGTGAAATTAAGACATTTTCTTGATGAATTTACACCCTCTTAGTATAATTCAGAGATTCTTACCCACAGTATTTTCAGAATGCTACCAAAGTCCCTTCTTCAAAAAGACTTTAGTCTTAGATAAAAAAAACAAATATGCACTAAGCAGAACTGTACTTCCTTTTATCATGTTTCCTGTTTTACTTCTTTTCCCCTAACCTAAATGGAACAAAGATGACAATTTTCTCTGCTCTCAGGCACAGCTACTCAATGGCTCAGCAACTTTGGTAACAGCCACCCTCTTAAAAGGCAAACCTTATCTCGGGGAGGGTTTCCAGAGCCCCAGCAAAAGGCAGACTTAAATGCTAATCCAAGAGGAGAAACAGCAGTGATACATGATAGTCAAAATGTTGCAGAGTTCAAACAAATCTTTTGATGAGCAGCCAGATGTGGCAAAACTACATGAGGAGATGAGTCTGTTACCTGTACTGGTAGAGGGCCCTTGACTGGTTCTGCTAACTGAATGTGCCATTTATTGCAGGACCATGTCACCTGCTTGTATTCTAGTTTATTGCAACTGAACTACTTTGTAGGAAAAAAAAAATCTGAGGTAAAAATCTTCCTGAAGGTCTTACAAAGATACTATGATTCTACCTTTATTAGTTGACTCATCAGAGCCAAGTCAGCTTATTTCCTTGAAAAAAAAAAACAACTGTAAGGCACTGCAGCTTCCAACAAACTAAATGCAAGCACTTGGTTCTTGACTTCCAAGTCATGCAATTGTTTTTGGAAATGTCACCACTTATCACAGGCTTTGTCTGTACTATGTTAACATGTAATAGTATAGCACACTAAGACACTGTTTCCACCCATGTGAAGGATGAGAACAGGAAACTGATAAGGTCATAAATCTGTCCCTTGTTTACTTAATGGAAGTACTTAAATAGTGCCCAAGCATGTTGTCAACAATCCATGGTTCTAGCCCAAAAAACATATTTGCTAAGCTATCACCTAAAGCTATGGTAACAAAAGATAGCCAAATAACACGAAAACAAAAGAACATTGAAACCTTATGACACATGGAGTGACTCAAAAATACACAGTACTTGAAATCTGAATTAAAAGACTTCTCACTCAATTTATATTAAATTACTGACTCACTAAGGCAACACTGTCTTACTAAATCTATGCAAATCAGCATTACTAAGGGACCTGCCATAAACATCCCAAAGGAGTCAGTAGTGGGGAAGAGTTCTGCACCACCCCTTTTCTGGATCCAGCAGAGGAACTCTTAACTCGTTTGTTGTGTTACCCTCCCAAGAGGCCCCAGGCAGATCTTCCCAAACATCTTGTTGCTGATAACACACTTGTTTCTAAATGATGCCATAAGCTAGTTGTAAAAACATTGCTTTTCAGAGCACACACAAAAAAAAGTGCCTACAAGAAAGAAAAACAAAAAACACTACGTTGATGAGCATAAAGATAGATTTTCACCACCTAGAAACAAGAATAGCGTTTTAATAAGTAAGTACAACTGCAAGTGGTTTAGGCAGTCCAAAGATAATATTCATAAACAATCACTGTGAAAAATAATTAAACTCTCCAGAGCTACTCAAGAGAGTTCTCTCAGCAAATGTGGAAAAGCTGCATTGACAAAGACGAGAGCACTGCCTTTGAAAGGCCTTTATAATGTCTTGCCATAGAGACAAATACAAGCACAAACCCCTCATCAAGAGCATTGCTCATCTCCATCTTGGTGAGATTGTCAAGAAACAAAAGCATCACACCAATGCACAATTAAGATTTAAGAACAACTCTACTGTTATGCGTAGTTCTTTGAAGATTAGAAAATCTTCAAAGCAGAGTTTATCAGGAAGACGTGAGGCTCCTAAGTTGTTCTACAATGCACTTCAGGAACAAAAGACTGAAGTAAAAAAAACAAAACAACCCCAACACTGTTAATTTAGATTTCTGATTAGGTTTTCTGATTGCCTGTATGTGTGCATGGTTTTCTTGGAAACCAATGTCTTGGGGTCCTTAACTAATGTGCTACAACAGGCTCCAGCTCTGCTATTCATAAATGTCTAATAAACATAAAAAATAAATTAAAATACACTTTTTCTAATTCATCAACTTATTATTTTGCCAAAACAAGCAATGAAATGAGTGATACAACATGGTATTGATAACTCCAAAGAAATGCTCATAGAAACAAAACAAGCCTAAATCAGATATTGCTAACTGGAAGAGGAAGACTCATTCAGACGTTTATTGAGAAACAGCAGACGACTACTCAGCACCAACAAAAAGTAAAAAAACAATGAAGAATTGTTACAAAAGACACAAAGGATAAAGCAGAAAGCATTAGCATACCACTTAAAAAACCCTAGGGTTTGTATCCTTTTTGAACACCAGACTATGTCCCTCATCACTTCAGTTAAAAAAGGGTATTAAACTTACTTTCCTTGAGCAATAGTAACAATGGGGCTTGGAATAGCATAAACTTGAGATTTTTCAGCTGGATAGAAAAAAGGAATAAAGGTACAAGTATTTGAGAGCCTGAAGAAAGAGAAGTAGAGAGTGACCACCAACTGTTCTTACCACAAAAGAACAAGGCACACTTAAATTTAGAATTCTCTATCATAGGATATTGTAAGGTTCAAATGTATAAATGGATTAAACACTGGAGAATTAAACTGACATAGGATAAGCATATCATGACTTACTAAACACGTGATAGAGGGCAAGAACAATCATTGATCCAGCATCTTATTAATAGCTGGTGGATGCCAAATAAATTTTCTGCATCTCCTAGCAGAGCATAATAGTTCTGCACTCCACATTCCATGAAGCTCAGACACACCTGAGTACAGGCTAATACAATGCAACAGATGACTATAAGAACTAACAGATTAAGAAAACAGTTAAACTTTTAATCTTGGGCCCAATCCCCAAAAGTGGGGCGAGCACCAAGGAAGCATCACTGCACACAATCTTCCTTCATGGGTGGGTCACAGAGGGGCAGAGAAAGAGAAGCACAGCTGGAGCTGCTACCACAGAGCACACTTGCCCCATGTGACTTTCTACAGCTTAGGAAAACAACAAAACCATACCAGCACCTGTTAGCATGAATTCCTTGTCAAAAAATTGGTCATAGCAATGCTAAGCACATAAGGCAATGAGAGTCAGAAAGATTATGTGGCTGGCTCAAGATATATGACAGAAAGCCTGAGTGAGATGAGGAAAATGAGTGGTTTAGGGGCAAGGGGAAATGATTTGGTCTTTAAGTTGCAGACAGACGTATCAAAGCCACCATCCAAAGTCATGAAAATGCAGGAAATTTAGGAGCCAAGCTACAAAGCTGTCATATACACATGATATCAGAAGTTCCATAGGAAGTAAGAATGGCATGAGGAATCTTACTCAGAAAGGTGAGCAAACTCAAACAGGTGAACTTGCACACTTCTGAAAACATGCTAAGCAGGCAACACAGGCATTTGAGGATGGGGAGGACGGGGAACAGGTAAAGAAAAAGGAAGCAGCTGTCACGTAGGTGGGAAGGAAAAAGCTACCCAGGGAGATTCTAGCCTTTCACCCAGTGCTGTAACAATCTCCTATTTAAGAGAAGGTAGCAAATTATTGGTTTGACAACTGTAACATCATACAACTGCAAAACCAGACAAGACTGGAGGAAACCAAAACAGATTTTTCCATCTCTTACTCATCTTGCAGAGGAAGAATCTGATGTGTGCATACAACCCAAACCCTACCCACTGAACAGCTATTGTCCCTTCTTCCATAAGGAAGAACATCCTCCAGGGCTCAGATCACAGCAGGGAAGAACCTGCATCTCTTCTGGTCCTACCAGCACCTGACAGGAAATTAGAACAGACCTATAACTACTTTCTTACTAATCCTTGCAGCTGACATAGAATACAAAAGCTACTGTGGTTGACTTATTGTTACATAAAGTTAAAACTGTTTAAGTTGTAAAGGTTTCTGAGCTGGCAACACCGCAGAACAGAACTCCCACCTCTTGCATTTAGCAGCCAGAGCTCAGCAGGCTTCCTCATGCCCTTTAAGTTCCCAGCAAGGAGAGGCAAATGGGAAACCTAGAGACCAGAACAGCAGAGCTCAGAATAAGGTGGGCATGTGATGAGAAAGAGAATTATATCATCACCAATTCTGTTCAGTGTTTAAAGCATTCTCCATATTACAACTCCAGGATGAAGAGCAATTTAAAAATATTTAAGACTCCATTAAAAGTGTTGCAAAACAAGATTAGTTATTAGTTTGTATGGGCTGGGGAAGGGAAGAAAAGAATCAATTATTCCATTTAGCTTAAGCACAACTAAAATAAAACAACAGTTTAGGAAAAGATTCTCTGAAATTGTAATTACATTCTTCTTCCCAGAAATTCCTCTGACTCCAAGAATACTCCCACTAGAAAGGAGTAAGGGGTACATACAGTGCTTTTGCAGGTAGCACAGGCAACCTCTAAAGCACTGCTGTCCAGACTGCAAGTCATCAAACCCCAGAGCATCTGAAAATTAAACAGATTTGCAGGCCCAAACATTGTCAAGTCTGCAATTGCTTGGTGAAGCAGCAAGTACACTATGAACTTTATAGTCTACTAAGACAATTCCCTTCTCCTTTCACTGGATTTGATGCAGTACACCACCTATAAAAATATTAACAAGGGGATTTGCAGGATTAGGCTCCCAGCCTTCTCTGTAGCTAGGATACTTTATAATACCCTGCCTGATTAAAACATGAGCCTATTTAGGACTAGTTTGGTGTATCATCCACCCATACCAGCTGTCTCCCTGAGGCTGAGGCAGCAAGGAGCAGGCACTGGGCTAGATCAGAGACACTGGGTGTGAGGAAGGAGGCATTGATCCTTTAGGCACCCGCACACATTGATTGCCAAGACCAGACAGCACAGCTGAATTCACACAGCACCAAGGTGAGAGCATCAGATAGCACCAGATGCCTAGAAATTATGGTTACCATTTCCAGAACAGCTGAAAAGAACCAGGTCAAGAAGTCAGAGACTCCATTTTCTTCAGCCTCCTGAAAAGGGGGGTATAAATGAAACCTCATGTCTCTGCTGCCTTCCCAGCTTCTGCTACCCAGAAGAACAACTCTTCACAGCACCAAACACACAGCCAAAGGCAGTAATAAGTACAGCTGTGCCATACTTCTCTTAAAAGAAATTCCAGTTTCTGAAATTAACTGTTCAGAAACCTGCTCTGAATTACCACGACAGCTCAGAGATGGAAAAGCTTGAAGTCCAGCTATTCACTTTAATAGTTACATGGGACTCGATTACATAAGATCTGCTGTTAGTTTTCTGGGCCAGGATTAGCAGAAATTGTGTATCAGACATTGGAGTCATGGTTTTAAAACTCACCTGAGTTTATGCATCCTCAGATTAAAGCAGAAGTTTCCCAATAGTGCCTGGTACTGATATCAAGGCCCTATAGGCAAACAAGGCCAGGGTATGTACATCTGGTAAACCTGAGTATTTTAGTCACATATATTGAGCACTTTCACTTGAGGCACAGAAAGTCCTTGGTGAGGACAGGTGTATCAGCTTCTTAGAGCAGTAATTCTTATTTTACCTTGCCCTTGAATTCTGGCCAGCACCAGCTTTGAGGTGAGATGTTCTCAACTCTTTCCTAGCAAATCCACTTATTCCTGCAATCCAAGAAATACAGAGTTTGGCATGAAGTGTTTATGTCAGGATTTTGCAACTGTAGCAGCTATGAATGCACCTGATAGGCAGCTGTGCATGTGCTTATGTTTGTGGTATCCATGAATCCCTGTCCTTTCTTTTGCATTAAAATCAGCATTCATGATCTTGTAAGCAAAGGTTTTAGGATTCATTCAAAACTAAGGCTGTACATGGATCATCCAGCACTGGAGCTCCATAGCTCATGCACAGTGACAGCAGACTCCTGTGGAATTAGAAATAACTAGCTTTAGAACTGGCCCCCTACACATCTCTGATTACAAAGATGGGAAACCAACTTCTCACCAAGCAGATCAACCTAGCACAGCACAGGCTGAGCATTTGGCTCCTGCCTTGCTATCTCTGCTCTCCTGAACCACCCTGACACCCTGCCATATGCTGGGGGTGTTCCTCAGTAATGATCTTTATTCAGGCCATGCCTAAGCCAGGTCACAACAGAAGCTACACAGGTGAATTTTGTACGCTTGGAGTATCCAGGGAGGCTTTGAACCTAAACTCCTATTGAATGGAATCACCAACAAGTGACAGCAGAAGCCTTGACACCACAGCACTCATCAAGCCTAATACAATAATCTTGTATTGAATACACCTTCGTGTACCAACACATGCTTTCAAAAGCAAACAGTAAACTAGGAAATTCAAACAAAATGTCTCAGGGCTCTAAACATGTTGACTCTGAAATTCGTTAACCTTCATTCTCAAAAACAACTGAAACACAGATTTTGTTTATGGAACAGCTTGTTTGCCGTCTGTGGTTCACAGCACAACTTACTATTCCTTATCACTAGGATACAAATTTTCAAAAACTAATAACCATCTCAGTGTCCCAAGACATCAGAACTTCCCCCATGTATGTGAGTTTTCAGTTGCTTCAAGCTAAGTTCACCAGTAGTTTGGGATAGATGCAGTAAATATTTCTGGCAACTCTTAGAGCTGTACACTGAGTTTCTGAAACAGCCATAGAGCAGAATGTCTCCAGCACTAATATAGAACAACACTACAACAGAAAAAATACTGCAAGATTTCCTTCACTGATAGCTAATCTATTCCTTACACACTTCTGGTCATGAGCAGGCTGATTTAGAAATCTGCTCTGAAGCAACCCACAGTAGTCAAAGACAATATCAGCATGTGGTCAGAGCTGAGGTTTTATAATGTGGCTCAGAAGATGGCTGTGCACTAAGGAAGGCAGTCAAGTTCCAATGGAAGCAGTGAATTACCCAGAATATGAATGTTCCTTCCTCTAGAAAATGTCTCTGCACAGTCACAGATTTCACCTTTTTGCTCCTCCTGTTAAGTGGAAGTCTTCCCTGATGCCATCAACCACCCTCCAAGTGTCAGATAAGCTTTTGATACATGACTGGCTGTGGATATACTCCTTTCTCAGATGGTGATCTGTACATCTAGGCATGGAGGGCAAGGTAGAGACACCCCTTCTTCAGTGGGGTTAGATGGTCATCTTAAAGCATACACCAATAAACAATTCTAGGATCTTCTATCAAGGCATCCTTGACAGAATCACTTGATTCTGAGATCACTCTGTCAGTGACTGCTTTCCTAACAGAACTTCAATGGTAAAACAACTTCACAAAACATGATCGTAACCAACATATTCAGCTCTTTGGGGATATCATGGAATTAATGCATCTTTAGAAAGTACCAAGAATGTTTGCTTCTGCACCTAGTCTAATTGTGTTCAAAGTTTTCAAAGATAATAGAACTGCTTTCATTTGACTTGGAAAAGTAAAAAAAGAAGTGTTTATTTGGTTATGAAAATATGCAATCATCTGGAAAAATGCAGACACATGCAGCAGCTTCAGCTACAAATAACTTTATAGTTAAGCTGTCTAGGACTGCTCTAAGCATGGAGTGCAAAGGCAGAAGTACCCAGGCTACATTCACACCCCTATTTTTAACCTGTTGTTCAGTTGACTCAGACACTCAGATGCTTCAGAGAGGTTGAGGCAGAATTGATCTATTTAAATACTCAGTGATAAATCACTTCAAAGCTATCAGTGCTTGAAGGATTTACATCAATTCCAGCAAGTTATGATCACATTCCCTGCTGTCTTGGGCAAAAGATGTCAGAGACAAACCTGAAAAACAAGAGATCAAGGTAAGGACAGAAATATTAGTAGGGCTTCTGATAGCTAAAGTTAGCAACACATTTCCTCCGTGTTTGAAGTGAACTCTACAGTTTCCTGGCTGGTGCCTTGAAATGCAGCAATTTGCACTTGAGATTTACCACAGACGCAATCATTACCCTTCAGCAGCAAGAACTTAATCCTGAGCAGTACATTCTAGCCAGAACCAACCACAGTTTGGAGTACAGTTTGTAAGTAAGTGCCATAGCATCGTTAACATAGGAACTTGAATTCCAAGAATTGAGTTCTCATAAGCTCTGTATATCGTAGAAGCAGCTTGTTCTCATATCCTCCTCTATTGTAAATGTAATGGAAAGCTAAATTCATTGCCTGCTATTCCACCAAATAAACACAAAATCTACATTTGAGACAAGCCTATTCCAAAAGCATTTTAAGAACAAATTATTGCTCTTCCTTGTCTGTCATTTTATAGTATATTCCATGGACACAGTGGGGTCTGTCCTGCCCAGGACATACTGCTTCCATGAGAAAAACTACACACAATTACTTCAGCTGCAAGCTGAAGGGCACAGGCACATTCTGAGAACAGAAAGTCCTAAAGGTGTAAGTACAAATCAATATCTCAAAACATCCCTTTATTATTACTCACTGGTCATGTAACAGCTTTTACAGATGAAGACCACTCACTGTAGTGCTGGGCAGCAAGTGCACCTACAAGTTCTCCAGCAGAGGCATGTCCCCACATACAATAAGCCCAATTAGTATGGTACTATGCGGTGGGAACATGCAGTTAAGATTCTGTTTTGTAAGCTACATTAAGGTCTCCAAAGACTTAAAAAACAATTGTTATCAGAACACACTGCAGACACTTATTCATGAGGTGAATATATGAATTCACAAGCTGAATAAATTTTTTCTTGAATTTCAGTTCCAAAGTGCCTATTTTGAAGGTCCATATTTCTATAGCAACATTCCCATTAAGCACCAGGAAATGTTGGATTAGACCTACTTATATTGCAGAATTATTTCAATTATGATTCCAGGAAGCCTATTTGAAAAGCTCCTGTCTTTCAAAGATGTGATCTTTCAAGCTGTGACCAAGCAGCATTTAAGCTTCCAAGAAAAGAATTGCAGGCTCTTTGTCATGAACACACTTCTGGTAGCTTGAAACAGCATCCTTTCAGCAGGAAATAAACACAAGAATGGAGGTTTCAGAACAGAAAATGGAAAGCTGAATATAACCTTTATGCAATGCAAAGAAGAGAGACATACAAAAAAGCTCTGAGACCTTGGCTCAATAGTAAAACAGGTCTTTCACCTATAAAGATCATGATCAGAAAATCAACCAGACTTGTCTGCCTCAAGTTAAGAATGATGCAGAAAATGCAGCAATATAGGCAACAAAAAACCCCAATGAGTCATATTATTGATCAGCCAAATGTACTTGTAGCCCTGCCAGAAGTGGTCATCACCACTGGCCATGAACCAGTGGCCCTTGACTACTCTCCCCAGAGCATATGGGATTCTACCTCACCCTACAAGGGTGCACCACGTCAGCAAGAGGTCTACCTCATACAGTGAAAGTCTGCTGCAAAACAGTCTCAAACTTGCATTCCACAAAGATCTGAAGTTAGTGAAATAACAGCCTACATCTGCCTGCAGCTTACCCCTGGCAATACAGATCATGCTTATAGTAATGCTTAGTAATTTTCTGGTCAACCTAGTTCAACCTAATTCTGAGCCAGATTTTCTACAAGAAATTTGAGAGTCACAGCATCTCTACTGATGGTACCCTGGACTCTGTTGTCCAAATGACAGAGTTCCACTATAGCTTATCCCTCTGTCTGAACTGCTGTGGTCCTACCCTTCCTCATCACATCAGCCCTCTCTTGTGTTCTGTCACCAGCAATGCCAAGTCAACTTAGGCATCTAACCCAATCCAGGTTCCATAAAAGATAAAGCAGCAAAGGACAGCGTTCCTTCTCTTCCCTTGAAACACCATTTTCTTCTACCATTTCCTTACATGCAGAGGGAAAGTGCTTAACCAAACAGACAAAGCTCAGCCTTGTGAAAGGGAAGTCTTTGCTCTTCCCTAAGCCAAGTATGCTGCTGCAACCAGAGCTTGTTTCAACTAGAAAGGGAAAAACTTGGTACACAAACATGAATGCCTAACTTAGATAAGGTGTTATGAAAACAGTTCCTTGTACTTAACCTTAGTATCCTGCAAGCAAGCAGGATTTCATCTCAGTGACATGTAGCAACAAATGCAGAGCTGTTTGTGTCTGTGGACTACATACCCCAGAGCTGCAAGGCTAGGAAAACAAAAATGGTACAATGTCTGAGCTAGAAATTAACACAACCTTGGCATACTGAACAAGATAACTACCAAGTAAAGTGGGCAACCTATCAGAACCAGAAGATTTCATTAGCAAAACAAGTTCACTCTCCTACTCAAAGAGAACAAACCAGATAAAGTTCAAGGTATGAACTTGGGTAAGCCCTTTTCTAACATCAGTAGCCACAGGTTTACAGGACCCCTGTTTTGCAATCAATTATCTGTGTGTACTACCCTTTTGTCACAGGCAGCATATCAAATAGTAGTGGTAGAAGGGTAAAAAAGACGAGCAACAGATTTAAGCTAACTTGAAGATGTCTCAGAGATTTTCATGCCAGGCTGTATAGACATGCAGGACTTGATTTACTTTCTCCACAAAAGAAAAAAAAAAAAATCACAAAATCACCCACAAATATGCTGGTTTCATGATTTCATTTAATTAAAAATTTACAGGTAAGATAAGGATTGTTTCCTTTTAAAGTTAAACCCTGATTAGAGGATACAGACCAAAAGGGAAAGAGAACATGCATTGATTACTGCTGAGCTCCACTGCCACTGGTCAGGAAACAGAGCTGCCTGCCAATGGCATCACTGTTGTCACCAGTAACGTGACAGAGCAGATTTGCTACTGGACAGGGTAGGGTCGGTGGCAAGCCCATGACATCAATATAACAAAGGCTGTTAAAAATCTGCACCATAACTCCGGAGGGCTCTTGGTTCTGCATCAGTGCCTGCTCTAATGCAATCAGACACTACCTTGCTTCAACACTGTCAGCAGCACTGTGCTGAGTCATAGAGCCTGTGGGGACACTGGAGCTGCAGGGCCTGCCAGCGCTCACTGCACTCAGCCTGCTGCAGAGCTGAGCCCTCCAATCCCAAAACACAGCAGTGCAGTGCTGGGAACCCCTCACACCCAGTGAAACGAGGGAAGCCTTCAGCTGAAATCCAGAGTATCTCAGCATCTACCATAACACAGTGTGATGGTTTGAAAGCAAAACTAGTGAGAGGCTCTAAGTCAGAAATACAATTTAATAGAAAAAGAAAAAAAAGAAATAAAATAAATGCAATANAAGTCAGAAATACAATTTAATAGAAAAAGAAAAAAAAGAAATAAAATAAATGCAATAATACAAAAGACCCCTGACAGAGTCAGAATACAACCTGAGCAAGATGATGGAAGCAGCAATCCTGTAGAAAGGTCTGGTAGCTTTGATCTTCTGTAGATCCAGTGGGTAAGGTACTCTGTATTGTCTCAGATCCCAGATTATATGCAGGTGAGAATGCTTGGCTCCTCCCCCTGGGTGGAGCATCTCACAATGGAATAATGAGTCATACAGGGGGGTCCTTGATGGCCCATTAACGGGAGATAACTCCTGGTGGGAGTTATCTGTAAGTCATCAGCAGGCCATTAACAGAAAACACGTTATCAAAGGACCCATTAGCAGAGGACACCTTAACAAAAGACACCCTAACAGAAAGAGGGAGGGGAGAGTCTGGAAGAATGCTGCTTCAGCAATAGGTTTCCACAGTTCATGAAGATGGTGGTAGAATACTCTGTGCACGTTCTACACCACAACCCAGGACACACAGCAAAGATTAAGCCTTTTTACAGATCTTCACAATTCCTCCATACAAATAAAGCAAGTGCCCCTATTTCCAACCCTCTCACAGCAGCGCTGTCACAGGCAATCTACGTGGAATGACCAGCAGCACATCTGTAAGGAACTCATCAGTGCAAAAATTAGACAGAAGCACTATTAACTTTATTTGTTTTTCTTCAGAAAAATCTACAGTGTGTGTGTGTATACATATACATCTCAGCCCTTGGAGTATTTCAGAAAAGGTCAAGAACAGGATATGCAAGAAAATATTAGCTGCGCTGAATGCTAGCACTGAAATATCTTTAACCTTTTTCAGCTGGCAAGGCTTATTGGTTTCTGACCATATCTTTCACCAGCGTGGGTGTTCCCATTTCTCTGAGCCTTTTTTTTTCCCTGGAGCACTTGGTAGTATATGCACTCTTCCCAGTGAAAACAAGCTCTAAATATTAGACGCTCTGAACAATGACAGGCTAGCTCTAAGCCAGTGGTTATTTCAAGACCCAGCTCTCAAAATAAACTAGAATTACGACAGTACCTCACCATGTTAAACACACAGATGTTCAAGAAAGTGTTCAATAATAATTACTTTCATCTGAGGGGAAAAGTAAAAAAGTCATGCTACTAGAGCAAACTAGACATCTGTTTTAGAAAATTAATCCTTGAAACAACCACGGCATGATTAAGAGTTTTTTCAGCTGTCAGCACTGAATGGTGCATGATTTGTGTCGAGTTCCTCGCTGCTCTTGCTTGGTTGTAATGATTCTCTAAAACAGAAAGGTTTAAAAAATTTCCTTGATTCACATCAATATCTGAACACTAGAAAAAAGTTTTTTTCAAATGTAACTGAAAGCCACATTGAAAAGTGAAAAATGCTTAATAGGTGCTCAGACCTGTTATCAAAACAGCTACAGCACCCCTTGGAATGACCTCTTCCACACAACAGGCAATACTCATTATTGACCTTCAATGCAGCAAATCTATATACAGCTGGCACAGCAAAAAGGCTACTGCATGCAATTTAATAAGCATAAAGACTGCAAAATGAAAAAGAAACTGACCTTAAGTTTAGAATGCTGATAATTAGAATCTTCCTGCTCTTCATGCTGCACTGAGTCAGCTCTCTCCCTCACACTTCTATACCCAGGACTGGGTATAATGTACTCTTTTCCTATGTCGATGTCTTTCATCTTCTGTAAACGCCAGGGTTTACACGTGTATTTTCACCTCAAGTATCTGAAAAATAATTAAATTCCTCTTCATTATGTGCCCTACTAAAAGTACACCAGTTACTTTTAGTCACCTATTTTTAAAAATTATTTTTGAAATCAGAATCAGTAAGCAATTATAAATGAGTTATATTACAACAGGACTGTAACAACACGACTTTCAAAGTCCACACAAGACTTCCATGAACTAGTTTAAACATACCCTGAGGTAATCAAATAGTACAATGATCCTCAATGCACTAGAGTGCTGTCATACTTCCTCCCTTAGATCTCTGAAATACAATTATGCAATCTGACAGATTAAAGCAATAGCTACAGCATTTAGCTGAAACCCTGAGAAACTTGACCAGGAAGATCAAATCCCAAAATCTTTTGTAAAGAGTCTGAAATTGGATATATCCAATAATTTATCGGTATAAAGTTTTGCAAAACCAATCTCTCTAGAGAGATCACTTGATAAAATTAGTCAGTACAAACACTCTAGAGAAAACTACATCCCTTCTCTATAGCATTGCTCACTTCTCCATAGGCTCGAGCTATAATTAAATATACACATGCATAGGAATGAGTCACACCTTCAGTGCTGCAGGTTTCCACCCAGTCTATCGAACTGCACTGAAAGGTCAGAAGAAGAACCGGAGTCCATAAGACAAAAATCACTCCCCATTACGAGACTCCGCTTTATTTCATTCTGCTACTCGCCCTCAACTAAGGGGATGGGAGACGCCTGTTTGCGCTACGCTGGTCAGACTGCACCAGCGGCTCTGCCGGGGTGTGCGGGGCTGCCCGGGCTTCGCCGCTGCAGCATCGCCGCCTTCGCCGCCGCGGACACGGTGGGGCTGGGGATGCTGCAGCCGCGGGCACCGCGTGCCTCCCGCGGCGGGGATGCGGAACAACCCCCCCAGCCGGACATCCCCCAATAAACCGGCGGGAGCCCCCCTCCGCTCTTCCCCCGCCTCACGGTGTCTCCGCCGCACTGGCGTAAACACGGGAGCGGCCCCGCCCAGGGACAGGTGCCCCCCGGCTGCAGCCGAGGCGGGACGGAGCGCGGCGGGAGGGGGGCACCGCGCAGCCCCTTCACCGGGGCCCAAGTGAGGGGGCTGCTCGGCTGGGCTCCTGACAGGAGAGGGGACGGCAAAGCCGCCTCTTCACCACACAAAGGTTCGCCCGCCCCCCGTACCAGCCCCGCTCACCTCCACCCGCCGACGGCCCCGCCGCAGCTTCTCCACTCCGCGACCGCGAACCCAAACAACGCCGCTTATAGCGGTTCCGGCGTCCCTACTGCGCCTGCGGGCGGGCGCTGCGGCGGCCGCTCCTTCCCGGCGCCCCACGGGACATGTAGTCCACTCCTCAGAGCTGGACACTCACTACTGCTGACATTGAACTACATTTCCCCCAAGGCCCCGCGCGGGCCGGCTCCGTTTTGGCCGTGCCCCCGTCCCGCCGCGCCCCGCCCAGCCTCGTCCCGCCGCCGGTGCCGCAGCGTGGGGGGTCTGGAACGTTCGCCGCCCGCCAGGGAGGTCCCGCGGCGGGGCGGGCGCACC
>JANPWX010000109.1:135274-152300 GCA_024734555.1 Trochalopteron elliotii | reverse complement strand
ACCAAGTACGGCACCGCACTGAGCCACCGCACCTCTTCGCTCCGCTCCTCGCCGCTCGGGAGGGCGGCAGCGCAGCGCAATGCAATGCAGTGTAATGCAATGCAGCACAACGCAGTGCCGTGCCGAGCCATGCCGTACCGGGCGGTATCGTGCAGTGCGGGAAGGACGGGTCCTTCCACCGAGCCAGTGCGGGTGGGAAGAATTGGGGTCCCCTCTGTTCGAACACTGCACACAGAGCCGAAGGGCACTTCGTGCTGGAGCGGGCGGGGGAGATGTTGGTTCTCCCCCGTCGCGGCGCTCCCGGCAGCGGGGGATGCCGCAGGGCGCTGCCCGGTTTGCAGAGGCGGAGCGGCTGCCGGTGTGGCCGACAGAGCAGGAGTGGCCGTCTCGGTGTCCGGCCGGCCCGCGGCTCGCACCAGCCTGTCACTCGCTGCCGGTTATCTACAGCTCCTCGGCCGGGGAAAGTGCGGCGTGCACTTATCCGGGGCTTAACCTTGGCCGCAGCCGAGGCCGCAGTCAGTACCGGCTCCTGTGCGCAGGGCCGTGCCCCGGCAGCCACTGCCGTAGGCCTGAGACGCGCTTCCCAAGGAGCCGGGCATGATTCCCTTGCCAAGCCCCAGCTGTGCCCTTCCAGCTCCCTCAGACCACCTAAAGGGACAGGAGGAACTTGTCCCTGGGCTTTCACAGCCAAGCTTTTCCGGCTGAAAGGGATGGAAGCTGCAGCTCTATGTCCCTGTGTGGTGGTGGCTGAGGGCCAGCAATCCTGCTTCCCCAAAACTGTGTGACACAGGGTGTCTAGCCCCCGCCTCAGGGGAGTCAGTGAAGGAGATGGACACAGCTGCGTTTCGTCTCACAAAGGACTGTAAATATCCTTAACAAACCCTGAGCTGTAGCTTCTCCCCTGCTGCGCTTAAATACCCTGTCCTCAGCTGACATCTTCCTTCCACCAGCCAGATTTGGCCGATGTCTCATTTAAGTGGTTTATGTAACGAGTGCCTGTTTGCACCGCAGTCTTTGCTCTCCTGTCAGGAATGTCTGTGAGAGTCAGTTTGATAGAAATGCTGAAATGAACTCAGGTAAAGAAGGGAGATGGGAATCTGAAAATAAAAGTGGACCAGAATATTCCCTCTAAGCCCACGAGCCAGAGGTACAGGTAAAAGGTGTGATCATGTAAGTAACAATTCAAGAACACCCTTAAGGTACAAGAGAATCCCTGCAGAGCTCCCTGACACACATGGTCACACATCCTGCAGACCTCTGATTCTATTTCTGGAAAAAATGACAGTCAGCTCTGTTGCAGGTGCTCTTAACATTTTGGGACAGGGGAAACTGACTGACAGACATACCTTGCCCTAATATAGCAGCCAAGAACAAATGTAGCTGCTGCATTTTTCTGCAGTCTCTTCCCCAGGGCTCACAATCATGCAGTTTCAGATTGGTCGGACTGGCATTTTGTTGGGGAAGGCACACCTTTATAAATGCTATGTCCCAGCAAAACGTGAATTTTAAGACAGAAGCCAGGAGACTTACTTCAGTAAGTCCCTGAACAGTCATTAAACTGACCTTTGTCTGTACCAAACACGCTGGAATGTAGGGGTGAGTCAGTGTCTAAATACTGAGCTGTGTAGTTAAAACACCATAAACAAAAAGGACAAAGCATGAATGATGGGGAAAATTAAACTGTGTTAAAGCTTCAAGGTGAATTACTGATATTTTACAGTGTTGACCTGAAATTGTTCTGAGTGTAAGCATGTCTTTGGCCTCTGGGCTGGGGAGGCAAACAGAGCTACTTTTTGGAGGTGGCTGGCTGATTTTTGAGCTGCTCACATGCTCTGCGTCACATGCCTGGAAAGGAAGAGGAATATAAACCTCCATTATGCCAAAGTCATTACAAAATGTGTTCAGAAGGATGACCAGAGACTTGTTTGAGCCAAGGGAGCCTGACCCCTGCCTACACCTGTTCTGTCCTCTATTTCTCCAGTGCTGGAGGAGGTCTGAGAGTAAAAGGGAGGACACGAGTGCTAGTAGAAAACTGCTGGTAAGTGATGATGTGTACACTCCACTCAGCTCTGGGCAATGGGCTGGCAGCAGCATCAGGAGTGTTTTCACTCCTGTGGTCCTATGAGTACATTCTCCCTGAGTACGGTGGTGGGGTGAAATGCTTAAGTAGGCATAACCCACTTTTTAGTGTGCCACAAGTCTCCTCCAGCATTTGTTCTAAAGGCTATAAATGTACTGGTGCTACCAGCCAGAGGAGTTACATCCTTAGCTCCAGTGGCAGCAGCTAATGCTTTTAGTGCTGCAAGTCCTGAATTCATCCCTGAGGGATGGGAGCTGTTACATAAACAAGGCCTGTACAGTATTAAAACTTGCCCTGATTCAAGATCTGGGATTTGCTGTAATCAGCCCTGACTGCAAAAGAAAAGCAGAGCCAGACCAAAGAGCCAGCAGCAGCTTCAAAGCTGCAGACCAGGGCGAGGAAGCAACACCTGACAATTAGTTTCTTTAGAGGTGTCCAGAAGCTGCTCTCCTCCATCCAGAACAGCCATCAGCAACAAATCTTAAGCAATGCTTGAAACAAACTGATTTGAGCCATTGGAGCAGAAAATGGAGCATCTCCAGACTGATCAGGAAAACCAAGGCTCAGTTTGTGGGAGTGTTGGTCTTTGTTCATCTTTCTTATTACATCTTCCCTATAGGACCTGAGGACCTGCTTCTGCCTTTTAGGAAACTGGAGCATGTACTGCCCAGGTGAATAAACTGAGCTGAACCCTGGATGAAAACAGAGAAAGACTTCTCAGGACATCTGAGCTTGTGGAGCATGGCTGCACTCAGCGCTCATTGTTTGGGTTCATATCATTGCAATTAAGACCAGCTGTGTGAAACCCTGTCACACAGGACTAGGAAGCAGAGAGTTTCTTATATGCTGAAGGGATGCAAATGCCTGGTGAGCCCAGAAGACTCTGGCTGCCAAGGCTGGGTGAGTGACTAATGGGATGGTGCAGTCAGTGTTTTACTACTGGTAAAATACTGCAATGAGGCACTGAGATAAAACAGCTTTTCTCTTTGCCCTGAAAGAAAAGCTGTTCCCCAAAGAAGCAGCATGATGTGACTGGACTGATGTCCATGGAATTATGTAGAGTACCAGGAGGGTTAACAGGAGTGGAGAACTGTCACTCCAGACTTGCCACCCACCACTTCCTTTCAGGCCTGTGGGCTCTGTGAGCTGTCTGGGGAACATAATATGCTTTGGTCAGTGTGAATGATCCTTGAGGAGGTGTCTTCCTTTTACACAAATCTGGGAAGACCAGTTCTTTCCCCTCTCCCAAATCCCCTTTCCTGTGTACCTCATATGCAGCGGACATCATCTTCTTCCGCTCCTCCACTGGGATGCTTGGTCCAGGGTGCTGACACTTGCATTTTCAGCATGAGTTTCCTGAGTGTGTCCCTCCTGATGAGCATGCTGACAGTTATGCTTGCTAGTGGTTTTCTACTCTCTTGCTGATTAGAGCTCTCAGCCATGAAGTGCAGAACTCACAGATTAATTGGACAGCTCAAGGAGAAGTCCCATGACCAAATTTAGCACTGCAAACCATAACAAGTCCAGAAACAGGGAGGTTTGAAGAGACTGTATTATCAGCTTGTTCATGATTCTCTATTCCTGTGCAGTGGCCAGTCTTTTATTGTCCATCATGTCCAAGTCTCCCTCCCACACACAGCCTGTTCAGGACTTTGAGCTCCCAGAGCAATCCAAAAAATTTCCCATTGCACTGCAACTACTTCAGGTCACTCTTCTGGAAAGTAATAACTTAGCCTCAGCTGAGCCACATGAACCACCAATCCATGTGGGCAGCTTGGCAGGTTGAAACAAGCTGCCCACATAGGTAGATATATGTTGCCAACAACTGGAGGTTAAAGAGACATTGCTATTCATTTTCCTTTGTATCTTGTATCCACTTTCACAGTTCCAGAGGGAAGAAAATTTTTGTAGCAAAAACATCAACAAGAAGATCACTGAGGGTAGTCATTGTTAATCCATCATACTTAGGCTACAGAGTTAACATCCCGTTGAGGAGACAGGGAGGGAGGGAGGCAGGAGTCAACATGGTACTTGTAGCAGGGCTGTCACAGACTGCTGTAGCTTGCTCAATCATTCCCCTCTCCAATCTCACTAGAAAATAAACAATTTGGAGACATCAATGGGCTGGGTTTGTCACATGAAAACCACAGTCCAGTTTTCTGCAAACAATGACGTTAATAATCATCAATAACATTGCACAATAGGTCATTACTCTTACAGCAAGAATTGGGCATGGTTGCTTTTAATTCAAGAAAAGTTATGGTATCTAATGGATTTGGTCATGGCTTGCCATTGAAGAACTAGAGGTACCAATACTCCCTGCACGTATTTAGTGCTGTTAGCATCAGTCTTCTTAAATATCCTTCTGCACTGGTCTGGAGAGGGTCATGAGCACTGCCCTCCAAGCTACCTGCAGCAACACCTGGATAGGCACAATTGCCCATGTTATGCCAGGCATCTCCCTGTCTGCTGGATATGGATACTTGTCCACAAGACTATGCACAGCCATACACAATTCATGTGTACCTGGTTCCATCCAAACACACAGCATGTCGCTGATAACCTCCCTGTATGAACCTGGCACCAAAACCTTTCCCCCATCCCAGCCATAGCTGCACAGAGAGGGGTTAGCACACTTGGAGCACTGAAGACCCAGTGCCATGAGCCAAACATTTCCTGGAACTCAGAGTGGCTGCTCTGATTTTCAGGGCATGTGAGGCACAGGACCTTGTGGGATGCTCAAGACCTAATCAACACCACAGGAATCCCTCACTTCACAGAACGGGCACACTCTGAGCTCTTAGGTTTTCATTACTGCAGTCTCATTGTGCTTACAGCTCTGCAAATGACTCATCCAGGCATTCAAGTTCATGTGCTTTATGTTGGTTCAGTGCTGAACAATCTGTATTGCTAATCAGAAATGGGTGAGAGTGAAGGCCAGCTCACACAGCTCAGTGGAGAGCTGTTATTTCCCTGCCCTTTCCCCAGAAAAATACTCAAGAGGAATATGATGTGTTTGGAACTAGAGAAAGCAGGTATCTTTCTCTTTCCTCCTGACCCATTTTAGCAGAAGGAGTTCATTAATATCTTAATATACCTGTGCATTTGGCTTTCCTGGAAACAAACTGTACTTGCTTGATGTTTGTGCAAAGCTCTTGGTAGTGTGGGCGTTCGCACTGTGATTATGTTTCAGAGAATGAGGCTCCTAAGCTGGTCCAGGCAGAGATACCACTCCAGGCTACAGCAGCACCACCCATTGCCTTCCCATCAGTTCATGTGGGAGGTTGAACCTTCCTAGCCAAGCTAACGGTGTTTTACTCTTGTTCTCAACAGCTTCTACAAATAGCCATGCTTTTGCAACAAATGCCTCTTGGTGTTATTTTTCTTTTTTCAGGTTTTGATCATCCTGCCCTCTTTCTGCAGCATTTATGCTTGTAAAAGTGCAGAAGTAAAAGGTGCAATGCTGTGCTGTATCACACAGATTAAATTTGGTTTGTAATTCATCATTCAGGTTGGGAGGAGAAAGCACTGAAAAAGTATCTTATTTCATATGCTACTTTCTTTGGGTTTGGGGAGAGTGAGATACAAATAAAACCCTCCGAACACAATTAGCAGCAACTTATTCAGAACTGTTTCTTCTTACAGGGAAAAGCAAGAAGGTTTCAAAGCTGTTGCAATGTTTGAAGTGTAATCCAGTGCAGAAAACCAGTTCAAGGCAGTTCATACCTGGACTGATTGTTCGATTTTGCTTCTATAAACCTGATAATTCAGAGGATAAGATCAATTCAAGGGCAAAGCACTGCCCAGGGAACTGAAGTCGGTGCAGACCTACACGGGTAGCAAGTTTTGTGATTCCTACACCCTGCACTGCACCCACGGCTAATGAGTAATCAATAGAAGTCAGCAGAATGGGTCAGGCTGGAGCCTGCCTGCTCTCACTGGCATACCAGACTGTGTTGTGTGGCTGGTTATTTGATGAAATTAGTGGAAAGAACAAACAATGCTGTGATAAAAAAGCTGGAGATGTGTCTGGATGAGCATTAACAGGCTGGGATGCATTCTAACTATGCCACTCTGGCTTTGGGAGTTAGGTCCTTTCAGCTGGACCCCTGGTTCATTTCCCATAGTCTGTAGATGTGCAGCAGTAGCTTTGGTTAGCCTGAGGCATGCAAGGAAAAACTCCTCTAGCCCCTCTCCAAAATCATCCCAGGACAGTCCCCAAGCCAGGGCACAGAAAAGGGAAATGGCCACATCAGATTATTGTGTTCAGTTCCGTTTGCTTTTCTGAAACAGTTTTTGGCTTGGCAAAACAGCCATGGCTGGGGCCATACGTAGGCTGTGGCAGGGGCAACCAGTTTAAACCTCACAAAACCCAGAGCTGGTGGCCAGAGCATGATGCAGCACGACCTTCCCACTGGCTCCCAGGGACACGGTCACAGTCTGCTGCCAGGGCAAAGCACCCTCTGTCCACTCTTCCTCTGCTTCTGCAAAAACAAAGCTGTGGGTCCTCTGAGGTGAAAGTGTCACAGCTTCCAGCTGCATAGAAACAGCCGAACCAGGCACAGCAGCAAGGTCACTTGGCTGGCCTGTATAGGGATGTGGGCTCCTTTTAGTTGGCTGCTTATGTGGCTGTGCAGAGCCCGCTGGATGGGCACCATCAGGATGTATGATGGAAAAGTGATGTGTGGATGCAGCAGTGACAGCCCTGTGTAAAAATGCAAAGTGCTGCCTCCTGCTGCTCTCTCTGCCAGCACCCACAATGCTGCAGCTCCTGGTCCATGAGCTGCACATCAGACATGGACAGACACCACTTCTCATCTTCCAGCAGATGATGAGCTTGCCACTAGTCATGTCTTCACTCCCATTACCCCAAATCCTCCCCATTTCCTATTTGTTGTGAAGTGACTCTGCCACCAGCAAAGGGTCTTGGGGATGCTGCATAGCAGTGACATCTAACACCTTCCTCTGCTGCCTTCTCCTCCCCCAGGACAGTTCGTGGGTGCCATCAGCTCTCTCACCACCTGTTCTCATCCTCTACAGAAATGCTTGTTGATGACAGCTCAGCTGGTCATTACATACCATACACCTGCATCCTTCCTTAGTCCTGGGAAGACAGGATACTTCCCTGGTGCCTGACAGTGGGAATGTAAGGAAGGCACTGCAGGGACTGCCACTGCTGCTGGAGTCAAGGTCTCTGTTTCCCCATGTGTCCTAAAACCCCGGGGCTTTTCCATAGTGGAAATATAGCCAGCTTGTATTTGCCTCCATGCTCTCAGGTGTCCCTCTGGGATGCATGAGAAGGACGAGCCAGCCTGAGCAACCACACAGCAAACAGCCTGTGGGGAGAGGGCTGTTCTGCCACGTTGGAAACAGCATAAACAGCATGAACGAAAAAGGCTTCAAAAAAAAGGAGAAAAATAATTAAAAATGCTGGGAGCCCCTGGCGGTGCCTGGAATCCCACGTGGTGGAGAAAAGGCCGTCTGAGATGCCAATTTTGGAGCTTGCCAGTGTGATCAGCCAGTTTTAGAAGCAAATGAGGACAGCCAAGGTCAGAGAGCGTTGGGCCTCTGAGATTGTTGCTGTGTGGCTGAAAACTGGGAAAAGGGGAAGCTGCAAGTCAAACACAGCTCTGTCCTTGCTGCTGCAGCTGGGGCTGGGGCTCTCCCAGGTCTCAGGGGGGCCAAGTCCCAGAGGCTGACCTGGCTGCACAAAGGGGTAATGGGGGCAAGAAGCTGGGATTTTTAGGAGACTCCTGCTCGGGGTTGCAGGGGAAGGCAGGAAATTAAGTGTTCAGAAAGCAAGGTGATGAGAACTCTAGGGACCAGTGAGTAATTATCAGGGCTTGGGAGACTTGCTCTGTTCTGCTGCTGGAGGAGAAAGCAGAAGAGACAGTTGTCTCCTGCTTTCCCCTCCCAGGAAGAGCAGAAGGTTTCCTGGGGTTTCCTCAGACAAACCCCCCGTGTACATCTTGTTTTGCTGATCTAATTGCTTTTGCTTCCTCAGGAAGCCTGAGGTGCCTGAGCACCAGCAGCCACCCTGCACTGCCATCACAGCCCCCAGGTTCCTCAGGAGCCCCATGCTCCCCTCTATGCATTGCTAACCCCAGCCCCCACAGGGTTTGTGTGGGACTGGCACAGTGAGTGGTGGATGAGTGACTGTGTCCTGGTGGACTCTTGACCCCTGCGTGGTGGATTAGAGCCACAGTGCAAGGAGGCTGGGTCTCAGTCTGGGTGGCCATGGCATTCATTCAAACCTCTTCTCATTGCTTCAACCAGTGGGACCATGGGGATGGCCATTGTGGGACACCAAAAATTTGGGACAAAGCCTGGGCAACAGCTAAGGTTAGCCATGGTGAAGCCTGCAGTGAAGATGTATACTCCAAAAGGAAATACTGATCAGTCTGAAACTTAGAGGCTGTTAAGGCTGCAGAAATCCCTGAAAAGGAAGGCGTATATTTGGTGTAGGTTTGTTTTGCCACACAGAGCCATGTCACGTGCCTGTCCCATGTGTTGCAGGCAGGGACAATCCCCCAGCTGTTCTGAGCCACAAATAGGAAAAGCCCCCTGTGTAATCATGGCTTAGGTCAACTGGAAACAAAGCATTCCAGCTGCTGTGTGCTGCTCTCCATCACAACTTGGGAGGACAGGAACCCCCCCAGCTGCAGGGATGAGAACAGTGCTTGAGGAGTGGGAGGCAACTCAAGGGTCTCCAGCCTGGTTAATTCAAAGCACAGCCCCACAGTCCCACAACACTTAGAATAACAAACAGCCTAACACTGACAACCAGAAAATAGCCCAGCCTCCAGGCTGCCCCTGCTCTCTCCCCAGGACTGGGAGTGCAGCATGTGGGAGCTGAGGGATGTAAAGCCCTTGAAGCATCAGGACCACTTCCTCCAGAATCCAGTTACAGGGTGAGAACAGGGAGACAGTGGTGAATTCTTGGGGTGGTCAGCAGCTTGTTATGTGACCACAACTGTACCACATCTCCAAATTGTGGCTCAGTTCCTCTTCCTAAAAAAATGCATGACTGCTGGAAACCATGTGATAGAGGCAAAGGAGAGTCACTGTATGAAAAACAGAGCAAGGTCTCAAACCACTGCTGGGCAGAAGATCCTTCCCATGAGGGAGCAGCCTCTGGCTTCTTCTTAAAGACAAAAGATTGAAACAATTTGAACTAATGGAACATGCACTATTCAGACCCAGCTCCTTTTTGAAGTGAGGCATATGTACTGTCAATCACCAGCTGTTCCTGACTTGAAAATACAGCAGCTCCTCATGTGGGTGGGGAAAATGAGCTCCAGCATTGTACAGCTTTTGTGAAACCTACTGCTGCCTCCTCTGTCTTTAAAAAAGCCAGGGTCTGCACTCTGCAGTGCACTTACTGTGGCTACAGTCTGGTCTGAATTAAGTTCAGCTCTCAGTGTTCATTTGTCACCTTTCTGTTTCCTCAATGTGTTTGCAGTGATGCACAGAGATGATTTTAAACAGATTTTACTGCAGACATTCATCAGATCAATCAGATCACACACTGATGTCCTGGTTGCAGGCAGAGATAAGATTTAGATCAAGTTTCTGGCTGAACACCTGTGTTACCTGTAGGTAAGAGCAGCCTGGGTAATGTCTCTGCAGGGAGAATCCCTGCACCATCCAGCTGTGGAGGGGGGGAAGAGCTGGACCTTGACTGTTCACCTAGAGCTGCATGCTCTGGACTCTCTTTTTGCATCAGCACAGAGAAGTTACTGCAGTCATGGTATCTGTGGGCTTGCCTTTGCCCTGTTTTGCACTTCACGGCACTGCAGATACCCCTTCAAAGTCCAAGCCAGGTCTTTACAGATGCCCCTCCCCAAGAGGTTGTGACTCCCTGCACTGCAGGGGTCAGAGCTGTTGGGTTATCTCTAAGGTCTAAGGATCAAAGCTGAGTATTATGATCCTGAGAAGTGTGTTTATTCCCATATATAGTATCGGTACTGCAGTCATGTCTGGAGTCTCTCTTTGGAAGTCGAGGCCCTCCAGTGGGGACAGACAGCCCCAGAGGCAATCCAGACTGGCTCTGACAGCATTCATCAAGCCTGGCTGGGTCAGGAACTGTCTGAATGCTGAGCAGGGGGCATATTCCTACCTGGTGGAGATAATAATTTCATTTCATCTCAGGTTTGTGAGAAGAAACAACTTTGGTAACTATAAGGCAGCAAGTGTCAAACCTTATGATTGGTGGTATTACCAGTGCTTTGGACTGTGGTTGATTGCAAAAGGGTGAAAAGAAGTAGAAATAACACATCTGTTTAGGGCACCCAAGCCAGCACTCAAACAAGAGAACTGCAGACACGTGGAGACTGGGAAGCTGTTCCCGGAGAAAAATCATCCCAACTGCCTGTGCCTAATACTCCCACTGATGTGACAGAAAAGTGATGGGAGCACTAAGATTAATTCCTCCATGTATCTTAGGTACAGACCCTCCTCACATGGCTGAGCACATTGTGTTATAGCATTATTAATTGTTTTGATGTGGAAGAAACAGAAAAAAAGAATCTCTAATCTAAGAGACTTTATCTTTTCTGGTTTCCAGTGTATTACCTTTTCTTTGGTAACTACTACAGCTGGAACAACCACATCTACACTACCAGGAAAAAGGTCATAAATCAGCAACTTCCTTCAACTTTTCTGCAACCATGTGCATATTGCACTTTGAAATATATCCCTGACAAATTAAAAGAAGTGTTGGAATAAGTCCATGGGAAACATAAGTTCAGTAACCAGATCTGTAGTATACAACATCTGTCAAGATAACGTGATCTCTCAGCAGCTTTGATGTGGTGGAAGGGGGCCACTGAGTTCCCCTGAGAAAGCTTCCCTTCATTTTCTTTATTAATTAGATCTGTAGGTAGCGTCAGCACAAACATTTTCTAAACCAAAACCCTGAATGCATGAACAACTGAATAGATCCTTGAAAAAGCACAGTTACTGAACATCACTCAGTTCCCAGACTGAGTGACTTTCCCTAGAAATGGGAAGCGCTTTGGGCTGAAAGTTCCGATAAAAGTGTGTTTCTTGTGGAGCTCCAGGCTCGCAGGGAGAGAAGGGTTAAAGGAAATGTGCCCTCTCCTCTGAACAGGGCCCTTGCAGGAAAGGCAGCGATGAGAGCACAGATAGTTGTGCCTTGATCAAAGCTCCCCCTCACTTCTGGCAGACCAGGCAGTGGGAAGCAGAGCTGTCTCCTTCCTGAAATGATGCATCTGGGGCCAGCAGCAGAGAGAAGGCAGAGGGATGGACTCCTCATTCAGCATCTTCTCCAGGCAAAGCTGGGGCTGCTTTGAAAGGAGTGCTGCAAGAGCCCTTTTTTGTCCTCTGGGCAAGTTGAGGGATGAGGAATAACCCTGCCCTGGCACAGGAGAGGAGCAGCCCCATCTCAGAGCGAGAGAGCAGGAACAGAGCAACAATTCTGGCTGGTGCCTGCACTCTGTGTTGGTGACATAAGACCCCAGGTGGGAGGAAGTGGAGGGATGGGCTGGAGCCAGATAAATTGCTCTGGAAATGATGGCCTGGGTCAGACAGTGGCCAGCCAACCTTCTCCTGGGTATTTGACCTGGCTGTTTAGAAACAGGGAGTTGCCTCCTTGCCCCTGGCAGCCCTGACTTGGCACCATGGGTTCCTTTCTCGTGATGCAGGTGACACTAGGTCTTGTACCTGTACTGCTGTGCAATATGGTATTTCTCTGCCCATCTCCACAGTCCCAAGGTTGTGGTAACCCAGCCCCATACCTTTTTCTCTCTGGCTCGGCCCACAGATCCCCTCCTAGGAGAGATTACTGAAGTGTGAGCCTGTCTGGGCTACCCTGATACACCTGCTTGGGGAGGGCTCTTCTCAGCTTCTCTTGCTACACATATCCACGCATATCAGAGCTGGAAATGGGTTAGCTGGGAAAACAGGAGGCTCTGCTACCTCCCACCTTTTGCACCTCTGAACTGGGAAAAAGAATCTGCTCAGAGGCTGCCACCCCATTTCACATGGCTCAATGCAGGAGCCATTTAAACAGGAGCACAAAGCAGGGGGTAAACTCTGGACTAAGGTAGGGTTTGAAGGCCAGAGACCCCAGGGAAGGAGATGTTTCTGGTGCAGCAGTACAAAACATTGTATGTGAATAAGGAATACAGAAAGGGCAGGGGAACTCTGCAGACTGAGGAGCCTTGCTCCAGGGTGTTAGTTCTCAGGCAGTCCCCATGTGACTGGGAGTGCCTGTCCCTGTGACTGCTCCAGCACTGTCCCCCACGGGAAATGTGCTTTGCTCTTCAGGCTTAAGCAGCTTCTGGGGTCACACAGGGTGGCTGCTTCCAGGGACTGCTGCCCCTGTGGCTGGAGCACATGCCAAGCTCAGATGGCCGCTGACTCATTTTCCACCCCTGGACAGGGTGTCCTCACTGAGCTCACTGAGGAGCGTGTGCCTGCCATGGCCAAAGCCTCCTCAATCTCTGAGAGTGACCAGAGGGATGAATCAGCACAGGATGGAGCCAGAACATGAGCAGTGATAGTAGAAGGGCAGCACTCAGGTGCTCCTGCATCTGCACCATGGTTACCTGGGAAAGATGTCTGTTAGTTGGACATGAGCATCATCATGTCCCATCACTCTGGGGCTGGTGTTTCTCCTCAGGAGATCTGCTGGTGAGGGATAATGGAAGCAGTGTCCTGAAGCACAAATCACATCACACAGAATTCATCCATGAGCTACCTATGAAATCTGGAAGGAGCTATTGCTTGCTGAGGCTATGTGAAGAAAGAAAAACCATTGCAAGCAGGAGAAACTACAGCAAGGCTTGCAATGGAAACTCAGTTAAAATATCCAGAGCATTATATCCTAGTGCTCAGCCTGTGTCTATGAGGGCAGAGCCTGGGACCAGGAAAAGTCCCAAGAAGAAGAAGTAAATTAGAGAGAAGTTTATCCTGGGACTTTGCTGTGCTTTCACTCTCATTTCAGGTTCCTGAGCTCCAGGCAGGGCTGGTCAGTGGCAGACAGACTGTCACATGGATGATCCTTCTTTGAGTAAGCAGAGGGGCACTTCTGCTGTCCCCTGTCCTTCCAGGGTGACCTGTGCCACCCGTGGGGAGCCTGCTCAGCTTAACATATCTTTGTGGTATCCAGAGACATGGGATGAACATCCACCAGCAGCACTTCTCTGCTATGAATGCTTTGCTCCTTGCAAATGGACCCCTCCAGCCCTGTCTCTATATTCTGGCAGCTGGGGAAGTGCTGATGCAGCTCCTGTCTTGTTGCATGTCCCAGCTGGTACAGCAGCAGCTGAGTACAGGGGGTTGTGGTAGCCCAGGCAGCAGTAATGCATTCTCCCTTTTAGCAGGTGAGGGATGCTGTGCTCACCATCCCTGTGGTGGAAGGGAATACCAGGGAGTTCTGCAAGCAGTACCCCAGTAGAGCTGAAAACCCAGGGAGATGCAGACAGGGTGGCCTCGTGTCTGGTTCACCTTCTCAAGTCTGTCAACCCAGGAGCCAAGAGCAGACAAGGCCCAGCAGTTCATCTGGCAGAAACCCTCTGCTGAGAGGAGGGTTTTAGTAAAGGGAGCACAGGAGAAGCCCAAATGAGCAGAGTAGATGAATAGCCTGTGAGTCAGTATCCCTGCTGTCCCTGCTTGGCCAGAGCCCAGGGTGTGGGAGGGAGGGAGGCAGAAGGATTGGGGTGTAGAATCTGTCTGGCTTTCATGCTTACTGACTTACTTGTGGTCTGCAGTTTTATTTTTCCCTACAGAACTTGGTTCAGTGCTCAGGTAAATCTTGTGTCAGGCACAGAGTCATTCAGATGTTTAATAGGGCTGGACAACATCCATGTCCTGGCCATTGCCTACCCCTTGTCCCAGAAGCAGGAGCTCCTCCAAGGGTGCTTGGGGCAGGCAGATTCCTCTCTAGACCTGCCAAGTGAGTATCAGCTATCCTGGGCAAGTCCAGGACACCCCCCTGAGTGCCTAGGCTTCTGTGTGCCAGGGTTCATGGCCTGCCCCTGTCACCTCTGGCACTGCGTGGGAATAGCCCCAACCAAACCAGGCTCCATGCCAGCATGGAGTGAGCCAAGAAGAGCTGAGTTTAGGCACTAATTGCATCCCTGACCTGGAGCTGAGATGACAGAAGTCTCATAGCTCTGCTGAAGGGACAGAAGGATGCTCTAAGGGCGTCAGAGCTGCTGGCCACCAGGCAGGACATGTGAGGGGAAACGAGCCTCATGTTAGGTACACGGTTCTTCCATGCAGACTTCCTGTGAACCTCCTCATTGCAAGTTTCACCACTCTGGGGACCCTCTGATTCCACTCAGCCCCTGTGGGGCCCCAAAGCTGTCTAAGGTAGGACCAAACCCAGAGCTACCTGTCAAGGCTTAGAGAGGCCTCATGTGTCTGCAGAAGGAAAAGCCAAGAACCAAATGCTCAGAGAGAATAAATGAAAAGAGAAAAGGGTTTAAAATGCAGGAATAGGGACCAGAAAGATGTCCCAGAAAACAGAGCATCCCCACCAGGGTCATCATTCCCAGAGTCAGTGTATGCTGCCCTGCCCAGGGTGTATGCTCTGTCCAGGGATATCCAAGGATGAGACAACAAGGAAAAGTCCCACAGTCTCCATGTCTTCCCACCCCCCTGCCCAGTCACTGTGGGATACTGGGATCGACAGACCTCCAGCAAACCCAGTTCCATCTCATTTCAATTTTCATGAGGTAATTTTAGTTTTAAAAGCTCCCCTGGAACTACATTGCTTTCAGAAAATGTTTGGCGTGGGTGCTGCTGGCCTGCAAGTTCCCAGTGAGACCAAAGGGAAACATGTCTGCAAAGCCCGAGGAATATTTATCAAGCTGATTTTGAGTTTAGTTCATTAGCAATTACCTTGATTTGTCTTCCCCTGTTCTTGCCAATTTACCAGGGCAACGTCTTGGAAACTCACCTCATTTGGAGAGAACAGGATGTAATTAGCCAGATAATCTGCTGATTCCCCTGTCAACCTCTCTGTGCCCAGTCCCAACACACGCAGTGGCTGTGCAGGCTGGATCAGACCTGATTTCTGGCACTGTTTATGGACTTAATGCCACATAGGCAGGAATTAAGATGCTGTCCTGCCCTCAGGCAATGACAAATCCACCTCTTGGATCACTCCTCAGGCTGTAACCCCTGGGCTGAAACCATCTGGGAGCTTTTGTTCTGGGGTTAGTTCCTTTGCCAGGGCAACACAATTCCCAAGGGTATGCAGATAACTATTTTTGAAAAGGATGGGGATGATTTATTTCCCATGGGCAGCTCATTTCTATTTTCTTGCTGTGTCCATCCTTGCTTTTTTCCAAACCACTAGCTAAGGTCAAGCAACTCAGCCGCAAGTTGTGGCACAGCAAGGGCTCAGTCACAAGTCACTGGGCACAGATGGCACCACGTAAGTGATGCCTGAACATTTTAACTGCTCAGGGAAATTTCAGGGAATACCCAATGCTGCAGAGTCCTTCAGGAGACAGAGGAGACATTGTTTTCTACATCAGTTCTGAACTTGCAATTCAATCGGTGGGGAGGAATTATTACAGCTATTACTGCAGCTTTTTTCCCTTTAGTAAAGACCCCTCAGCAATGCCACAGGGGCTGTACAGCACTGCCCATGATATTGACACCGTGCTGTAGGTCTGTGGTTAAGTGGTGCCTCCCTCAATTTCCCTCCCTCAGAATGGAAAGGCCACACTGTGTGCCTTGGGCTGATAAGCGTGTGCCACCTTCCACCCTTGGGAGAGGCCCTGCCATGGAGGTGGGGGTGCAAATGCCCTCTGTTTCTCTCAGATCACAAGTGAATATGAGACTCTTTGAGTCTTTGGCTTGTCACTCAGTAGCAGATGACAGCAGCGAGGACCAGAGCAGGGTGTCACAGTGGGTCAATTTGTGGCGACCGAGGGGCAGCAAGAGAGGCTGGTGAGGTGACAGAGCAGGGGCTGTGAATGCCTGTCCCACGTGGAGAGGGGCAGAAGCACGACAACGGGGCTCTCCTGCTGCCAGGCTCAGGACTTTCCATAACCCTACTGTTGCCATCCTGTTAGGAGCTCCCTAAGGAGGTCTTTCAGCCTGTTTTCCTGGTTTTGAACGCTGGGTTATCACACAGCTCTTCCTCGGTTACAAATGAGCAGGTGACGGTGCAGTGTGAACTGTGCCAGGTAAGTCCTGCAGCCCTGTGCCCGGCGGCAGGGAAAGGCAGCAGAGGAGGGACACAGCTGAAGGCAGGTTTTCTGTGCTAAGGGCTGTACATGGCCCATCCCTTTCTGAGGACCAGGATAGTACTGAAGCACAATCAGAGCTGTGTGAGGACAGAGCCTGGGCTGGGGCGGGAATGGCTGGAGGGGATTGTGATCCGTGGAACTGACAGTGTCCGAGCAGGACACCGGCACTGGAGCATCCCAGCTGCTTCGCCAAGCTGAGGGGAAGAAAAATGCCACCCCCACCCTCAGAAACCACGTCTTCTTTCCTCCCATCCACTTTGGAAGGGTCTCTGAGCGGCCTTCGAGGGGTCCCTCAGGGGCTGTGCGTTTAGGGGACAGCTTTTTGATGGCAGGTGTGAGCTGTGCACTGACGGGCTGCTTCATATCAAGGCTGTTCTTCGCGGAAGGAGCGTCTGGACATTTGGAAACCTACCACAAACACGTCGCTGCTAGGAAGTGTGTCAGAAAACATCACTGCTCCCAAAACCAGACACCACCAGGATAACATCAAAGCACTACACACACCCCGAGGCCACCCGGGGATGTCTGTGGGGACATTCAGGCCCTCCCCAGGCCGGATCCCGGCCGTGCCCGGCCATGGCAGGGAGCTGCGCTGCTCCATCTCCGTTCCCTCCTGGGGGGACGGCGATGAAACGTCTCTCCCCGCTCCTGAGGCCGCGCAATGGCGGATCTTCGCCAAGGAGGTGATGCCGGGCAAGGAGCAGCTCTCGCCCCG
>JANPWX010000109.1:115067-134886 GCA_024734555.1 Trochalopteron elliotii | reverse complement strand
CCAGGCCGTGCTGGTCGCCGACAGCTTCAACCGCCGCTTTTTCCCGATCTCCAAGGACCGGCCGCGGGTGAGAAATCCCCTCTGGGTGCT
Source organism: Trochalopteron elliotii (assembly GCA_024734555.1). Taxonomy (NCBI): domain Eukaryota; kingdom Metazoa; phylum Chordata; class Aves; order Passeriformes; family Leiothrichidae; genus Trochalopteron; species Trochalopteron elliotii. Next base: position 134,796 of record JANPWX010000109.1, on the reverse strand, counting down.
GCTGCCTGCGCCCCGCCGGTGCCTCCGGGGCCGCCCGTCCCGGTGTGCACTGTCCCCAGGAGGCCGGGCTGGGTCGGGAGGGGACGAGGCCCCCGGGCCCCTGGGTTCGGGCAGCCCCTGCCGCGGCTTCTCCCGCCCTCCTGCACTCCGACAGTTTTCGCCCGTGGGAGTTTCTGTCCCCCGCTGGAGGAGCAGCGAGGATCTAATTGCTGTCTTGGTGCTGTCCGCTTTTCCATATGGCGTGGAGAACTGCGCTGTTGGCTCCTCGTCTGTGGCTGGTGCAGGACTGGCAGCGGGCTTGGACAGGCTTGTCACTGATAAAGGAAAGAAACGAAATCCTGGCCCCTGCCAGCTGTGATGCGTGAAAGAATATGGCCAGAAAAATGGATGGGGGTAGTACTTTAATTATCCAGCTCAAAAAGCTGTTTGTTAAAGGAGCATAAAAAGCTTTTGGAGACTTTAGGTCTGAACAATTATCTTAACCTCGTTTGCTGATTAAGTGTTGGTGGTGCTTGTAATTATACACGCGAGCTCGGGCCTGAAATGAAACAGCACCAAAAATGAATTAAGGAATGGTATGCCATCACTCAGATGTGACTCAGTAACTCAGTTTAAAAGTGTGAGTTGAATCTCAAAGCAAGAGAGTACTTACTTCACTTTAGGTTGGGGTTTTTTCCCCCTTGTTTAATTCTGGACACTCATATTCCTGTGGCTTCATCATTCATGTCTGACAAGTTTTTCTTGAAGCAGTTAAAGCCTGAGTCAGGGAATCAGCACTCTTTTTTTTCAGCCTTTGTCATTTATCTGAGTCTTCTTGAGCAGTTTTCAGTGATGACTTCTTTTTTTTACCCCTTTCTTTCTGAACTGAGGATCTGCCCCTAGAAGATGGCAAATTAGCTCTTACTGTTTGGATAAATCTAAAAGATTTTTATAAAACCTGGTTGAGCACTTACCTGTGTTATGTTTTTGGTACTGTTGATGACATTATATCCCCAAGCTGGAAGGGGCTGTTGCTAATGTTGAGGTACTGAGTGTTTGTTCAGCTATCTGCATGTTTTTTTGGTTTTGTTTTTTTTTTTTCAGGCTCTTTTACCTATGGCAAATGTGGCCATGATTGACTATACTTTGGAGTTCCTAACAGCAACTGGAGTGGAAGAAACCTTTGTTTTCTGCTGTTGGAAGTCAGCTGAGATAAAAGAGCATTTGCAGTAAGAATCTCTTCTTCTTCTTGGTTTTATCATGGAAAGTATTCGTCTGCCCTCCAACAAGCCTCAAAGGCCTCACTGACTCATGTGAAAACTGTAAGAGACACCCTTTCAGCAGTGGTCTCCTGGCGTATCTCAGAAAAGACCTTTCCTGCTGTAGAAAAGATATCTCAGAAAAGGCCTCCTGTGTAGGAGGGTGCAGTTTGTTAAAAGGCTTGAGTGTTGTGGGGCTGCTCCTCAGTTCACCTTCTGAGTGTACCTGAGCCTGGCAATAGCGAGTTCACTGTCACAGGATGCTCCTTGCGTCCTCTTACAGGTATGGCTTGCACTGGGACGCTGTGTCTGTAGGAACAGCCTCTTTATGCCTTCCTGGTGTTTTTTTTTCCTTCTTCCAGAAAGTCCAAGTGGTGCCAGCCCACGTCTCCCAACACAGTGCGGTTTGTCACGTCGGACCTGTACCGCTCCCTTGGGGACGTGCTGCGGGACGTGGATGCCAAGTCCCTCGTTCGCTCTGACTTCATCCTTGTCACTGGTGATGTGGTGTCCAACTTCAACATATCCAAAGCCCTGGAAGAGCACAAGTAGGTGCTGCAAGAGTGAATGCTTGCCTGGTGTGCTGAGACTGCGGTCTGTAGCCCTCTGAGGAGTGTTCTCATGGCTCTGCCCTCCTTTCTCAGGTTGCGTCGTAAGATGGAGAAGAATGTTTCTGTGATGACGATGATATTCAAGGAGTCCTCGCCTGGCCACCATGCCAGGTGCAAGGAGGATGACATTGTTATTGCCATGGACAGTGCCACAAACCGTGTCCTTCACTACCAGAGAACGCAAGGGCTGAAGCGATTCCGCTTTCCTATGGTGCGTCTGGAAACTGGCGGATGGAAAAGGGCTGTGGTAGTGAAGCAGCCCACCCAAGGAGATCCTCCTTGAATGAGGGCTGGGCAACTGTCCCAGCTGCTTCTTTTGGAGGAGCAGATGATAGGAAGTAACTTGGGCTAAACTGGCTTTTTCCCCCTCAATCTTTATTTGAGGTTTGGTGAAATCATGCTGGGATGTGCATGTTTGTGACTCATTCCAGTTTGAACGTGAAGCTGATGTATTTCTCACAGTTCAGGTTTTGCCCTTTATTTCCTTTCCATGATGTAAAACAAGGGAAGGATATTATTTGTGTTATCACAGGGGCTCCCAAATTGAGGTGCATATACCACTACCATAGACAGACCATTTTTACCAAATCATTTAGGTTGGAAAGGACCCCTGAGATCACAGTCCAACCTTTGATCACCAGCTTGTCTAGTAGACTATGGCACGTCCAGTCATTTCTTGAGTGCCTCCAGGGGTGGGACACCACACCTCCCTGGGCAGTCCATTCCAGTGTTTAACAACCCTTTCCTTTTTGAAGTATTGTTGAGTCTGACATGGCATGGAATTACAGAGGTGCAAGGAGTGGTACCTCCCATTACCTGTTTGTTCACCTAATAAAGTAAATGCTTTGTAAATGTCATGGAGGCACTTTTTCCATGAGATAGATGGACCATTTTCTTTCTTCAACTTAGAACTAAGGCTGTGATTGTATAATATTTTCACCCCCAAATCAGTAACCAGGGGATTATTAGTAATCAGAAGATTATTTTATATCTTCAAATGGAAGTAAAAATCACTGTAGGAAACCAAAAAGGAAAAACGAAAAGAAACAAAACCCAAAAATACAAAACTGATCCACAGCTGTAAAAATTGTATTTGGATTTATCAGTCATTTTTTTGTACAGTTGTACAATTGTACCTCCCTGAGACCTGAGGTAAGGAGCCTCCTGGAAGAAAAGTGATTGTTGGAAGTACAAGCCGTTTCTGGAAGACCTGCACTGTGTAGGGACAGGGGCAGTCTCTGCTGGCTGACACTTGGCTCTTTGTGTGATGAGTCTGTGCCTGCTAAGATTGGGTCTAGTGTAGATTGTAGATTTCTCTGATCCTCAGAACTTCAGCTAGTTTAATAATTCAGTCAATACTGCCCCTGGCTTATTGAAGGCTTTTGGGGTTTGATACTGCATGAGGCACTCAGGTCATCTGAATCTTTTCCTCTTTCAGAGTCTGTTCCAGAACTCTATTGAGAATGTCGAGGTGCGCCATGACCTGCTGGACTGTCATATCAGCATTTGCTCTCCACAGGTGAGCCCTACCCTTCCAAGCGTCCAAAATTCAGTCTGCTCCCTTGCTACTGCTGGTGTGCAGGGTCTGTGTGTGACCTGAGTACCAGGTTTGGAAAACAGAACTGGCTGAGCTGAGGGCCTGGGTGATCATGTAGTGCTCTGTGTGGAACATATGGGGGCTCAGTCTGTTTCTGGCATCCACTACTCAAGCCCAGGCAGAACTACATGGTGGATGCATCCAGAGACTGTCTGATTTGGCACAGAATGAAACTATTTCAAAAAAGATGTGATTTCACTTTGGGCATAATAACATCTGTGGAGCAGAGGTGGTGGCTGTGCTGTGGAGAAGTGTCAGTACTTGTAAGCTGGTACCATGTTAGGGTAACATTCAGGGTTATTCCAGCTAAGGCTCATTAACGTATCTCCCAGATCTGATAAAGTTTGTCTGCAGCCTTCCTTTGGGGGTGAAACTACAAAGTAAGGTTGGGCAATGGAAATACTAAAGCAATGTCTTGCCCCTTTTGGAAACCAGAATCTGTTCATGCATTCTGGAGGAGTAGGAGGAGGAGGAGATGGGAGGGTCAATATTCCTAGCAGAAGGAGTCAGAGCTTTATTCAAGGCAAGACCATCACTTTCCTATATTGTATAACTTGACTCTAATTGTGTTATTTACATGTACTTTATTCCTCCTAGGTGGCTGAACTGTTCACAGACAATTTTGACTACCAGACACGGGATGACTTTGTGCGTGGTCTGTTGGTGAATGAGGAGGTAAGGAGAGGGTTGTTACAAGGGAGATCCTGTTACTTTGCCTTAGAGAACCTTCTGACATGCTCCTGCCTGTCTCCCAGGTCCTGGGGAACCAGATCCATATGCATGTAACAACAGAAGAGTATGGTGCTCATATATGCAACCTGCTGATGTACGAAGCCGTGTGCTCCGACATCATCCGGCGCTGGGTTTATCCTCTCACTCCAGAGATGAACTTCACTGATGACAAGAACCAGAGTTACACCCACTCTAAACACAATATTTACCGAGGGGTGGATGTGAGCCTTGGCCATGGCAGTGTGCTGGAAGAGAACGTGCTCATCGGGCAGGGAACAGTCATTGGCAGCAACTGCTGCATCACCAACAGCGTTATTGGGCAGAACTGTAGGATAGGTGAGTGCAAGAACAGAGGATGTGCCAGCCTTGCCAGGCCAGGGCACACATTTGTTGGGATTCAGTTTTTAAGGTGCGTTTGGCACTGACAGAGGGTGATAGGTGGGTACTGATTGATTGCTAAAGGGGAGAAAGGAGAGAAGCTTGGTTTTCCAGCAGAGGAAATAGAAGTTTTCAGGGTACAATATTGAAGCTGGAAAGTACTTCATGCGAATGAGTTGTTTCAGCAGCAGAGAGTGCATGATCTTTACTGATCTAGATTTATCAATCACCAGCATCCTACAAATGAGGAGCATCTGTCCCCATTTTCCTGAGCTGTTTCCTAGCAGCTCACTCCTAACCTTGCTCCTGCCTAGCTTACTCCTTCTTAGCCTTGGCTGGATTTTCTATTTTTTTTTTTCTGTGATTTGGCTATGTTTGTCCAAAACTGAGATGTCAGTTGTTCCTCTCAAGTCTCTGTAAAGAACAAATCTGTCTTTCAGCTTTTGGTAAGAAGTGGATGTAGGCCTCTGAGGCAAATTTTCCCCTGTTGTCTAACATCCATCATGCATCAAAGGCGTTGGGAGTCAGTAAGATGCTTCCTAATGGACTCAGCAGTGTCAGAGAGCACCAGACAGCCTTCCTCAACATATTTGTGCTTGGTGGTTTATAACAGGTGATAGAGTCACTTTGGATGGAGCTGTTCTGTGGGACCGAGTGCACATAGCAGATAATGTGGAGATCCACCATTCTGTTATCTGTGATGAGGCTGAAGTGAAGGAGAAAGTGAAGCTAAAGCCCCGCTGTGTCCTCTCTTCTCAGGTGAGCTGATTTCTGTCTGTTCTGCTTTCTGCCTCTCTTGGCAGGTTACTCATCTTTACAGTGTACTATTCCAGAGCACAGGGCTGCCCCCAAGCCTTTTGCAGAGGTGGAAACTGTGCTACTGCTCCCACCCTTTTCTTCCCTTTGTTTGGCTGGGGCAGTATCATGTGGAATGTAGCAGTCCTGGTGTCTTCAGTTATACTTGTTAGTGACAGCTTGTCTGGAGCTGCTGCTGGAGGTACAAGGGGGCAGTCAGAGTGTTTTTCATTAAGATATGTTTCACATGTTTTCAGGTAGCAGTAGGTCCTGGCATAACTCTCTCTGAGGGCACAGTGATCTCTCTGCACCCCCCAGATGAGGAGGAAGAGGACGATGACCAGTTCAGTGATGATTCTGGTGTGAACAAGGAGAGCAAAGTGAAACTGAAAGGTATGAGAGTCTCTGTCTCCATGCACTAAAGCTATGCAGAAGGTTTTGTCTTCCATGATCTTTTGGAGACTTTACCAGCCCCATTCCAGACACTGCAGTGCCAGGGTGGAGCTTAGTGCTGCATTCAACCTGGAACCTGTGTGTTTCCTCAGGGCAAGTAAGGATACTCAGCTGTGTCCAAGGGCTTTGTCCTTGTGAAGTACTGTTGCTATAGTGTGGGTTTGTCAAGGGATCTAAACATGGTCTGCCAAATGTTGCTGCTGTAGGAAGGAGTAAGTCACTTGTCAAGGCATGTGAGAAAATCAAAGCTGAAATCCATATGCATCTGCAGGAATCCCAGCTCCTTCTTGATGAAGGCTATTTAGGGGCAGTAATATGCACCAGTCTATTTCAGACTTGCCTGTAAGCAGATCCAGTACATCCACACTCTGATTGCTGATTCTTTTTCAGGTTACAATAAAAAGGATGTAGGCTCAGAGGGCAGAGGCTATCTCTGGAAAGCAGATGACAAGAATGAAGAGGATGAAGAAGAGCAGAGGCAAAGCCTATGGGGTGAGGAAAAGTTTAGTGTGGTCACCTGGGGGCAAATAGACGTGTGTTGGGGAAACTGGCCAAGTGGAATGCTAGTAATGGTGTCTAGAGCAAGACTTTGTGAAGCAGACTGCATCCAGATAACAGCTATGTGTGGGGGGAAGGCGAGAGGTAAAAGCAAGTCATGGACCAGGTTCTCTCTACCTGTGCTCTGTGGAAGATGTTTGTTAGATATTTGCCTTGCACTAACACACAGAGCTGTCTGTGCTGGGAGTGCTGCACTATGGGACACCAGGCCCTCCCTCAGATGGGAATATGCTGTGGCTATTCTGAGTGCTGCTGGCTTTCTTCCTGCCAGTGGCAGTGTCTGCTGACATTGCTCCATTGTGAGTCAGCAGTCTGCGCAAAATGCAGTTGCTTCTGTCCCTGTCCTTTGTTGTCTGCCTGCAGACTCCCAAAAAATCCCATTATCCTAGTGCCAGCTGTAGTGTTCCCTCTGCAGCAAATATAATCATTTGGACCTGTAAATAGAACCTTCCTTGCAAGGACAGATCGTTGCTGACTTGGCTGGGAAGTCCCTGGGACACCTGGTTCCTCATGGCATATGATAGTTGCAGCTTTTGAGTGCTGAATGCTGCATCTTCTCCTTCCTCAGGCCCAGCTATGCACTCAGAGGAAGAGAGTGAATCTGACAGTGACCTGAGCATGGGCTCTGAGGAGCCAGACAGTCGGGCAGCTTCCCCTCAGCTGGATGATATCAAAGGTGAGATGGGCTCTGAAGGAGTACAGTGACTCTGGATAATGCAGTAGGGGAAGTTTGTGCTGCTTTCTCTTGGTGTATTGGAAAATTTGTGCACCTCTATGATACAGTGTTTCCTGATCTCACTTCCTGCATTTTCTACAGAGTTGTTTAATATTTTAACCTCATTGCTGGGTTAACCCAAGGCAGTCAAGGATGAGAAACTAGACAAAGAGCCTCCGTCTTTCCCATTCCTCATCACTAGACCTTCATGAAAGAGACCTCCCTGAGCTGTCTGTTTAAATGGCCATTTTAGAGACTATGGGGAGGTCCAGCAGAATTTCTCTGTAAGGACAGCTTAGTACTGTAATCATTCTGGAGAAATAAATCTCCTTGTAGAAGCTGCCTCTTTTGGCAGAGATGTTTTGGGTTTCTGTTTTGTTGTGTTAAGCTTACCTGGATTTGAAAGAGGTTCAGGCCAAATGGGAAAAACCCAAAAACTTTCTCATGTTGGAATATCACCCCAAAAGAAATTAAACAAATAAATTTTAGATTTGAGTTAATACTTTCAGTTATGGGAAGATGAGGTTTGTCTGAATAGGAAAGGCTAGATTGTGAAAGTATAAGAGAAACTCTTCTCTAAAAGGCTGTAGAGGTAAATAGCTTTGTGCTGGTTTCTGTGGATAGATCAATGATACTTAGTAGGTGGTTTCCTTTGTTTGAATTATATCCCACTATTTATAAGTATAGTTGCTGTGGGTTTGTGTCAGCTTACAGAGAACGAATAGACATCTGTGTCAGAATGCTTTGTTTGTGAAGGGCATCATTCCTTCAGCAATGAGCAGTTTGAAGAATCTGTGTTTTTCCCTCATGTCTAACTGCCTATCCTTTCTTTCATTAGTTTTCCAGAATGAGGTTCTGGGTACGTTACAAAGGGGTGAAGAAGAAAACATTTCCTGTGACAACCTGGTCCTGGAAATCAACTCCCTCAAGTGAGTTGGGGATATCCTCAGGGATGCTCGGGGTGTCCTTAGGCTTATTGTCCCTTATGCTGAACAGATGGGATTGAGAGCAGACATGTCAAAAGAAAAGGAGAAACAAACCACATGAATGTCCATTGTTAGACATTTTATCAGTATGGAGCATGAGAAATGCAGCTTAGACATCATGACTGAATGACAGCAGGAGTTGATGGAGAGCACCAGCTGCATCTCTAGCATCCTTGGTGGTTAGGCTTTTCCTGCCCCATCTCTGTAACAAGAGATTGAATTGCTGCTAAATAACTGTGGACTGAAGAGTGCAAGCCGGTTGTTGGCACGACTGCCTGGAAGTTCATGCAGGGTCTGCTGCTCTGGGCATTGCAGCATTCAGCCAGTTGCCTGCAGCTGGGGCTGTGCTCTGGTGTGGCTTGTCCACAAGATTTTTACAGCAGCAAGTCTAGAGCACATAATCAGAGTGCCTTTTGTCTAGTGTTTCTCAAATCCAAACCTGTGTGCCTTCCTTTGTGCAAGAGCACTTCTACAGCACTTTGGTAAATGTGAGGGTGCTGTCCCTGCAGCAGCTTGTTCCAATTGTGATTACAGCTTTCAGGACTTGCAGCCTTATGCAGGGCCTGATGGATGCAAAGTGATTTTTTTGTCTGAATATTTAGAAAACCAAATAAACAAATAAAAAACAGGTTGAGAAGATGAAAATCAGATTTTCCCCTCTGTCTCTGTGAATAGCAGCAGTCTGCAGAGATCAGACAGTGTGAAATGTTGGTGGTTTTTTGCCTTTTTCATCATAGGTATGCATATAACATTGGCCTGAAGGAGATGATGCAGGTACTCAGTAAAGTGATCCTGGAGTTCCCACTGCAGCAGCTGGATGCAAACCTGGACTCCCAGGCCTATTTCTCAGCATTACTTCCTGTGAGTCCTGCTCCATTTGACTGTTATTTGGGCTTATCTCCTAGTGTGTAGCAGTCTCTCTGTGTGCCCCAGGTAGTTCCTGCCTGAGAAATCTCTTTGGTTAAGCCTGGAGCCACTTGAACTCCTTGAATTCATGAGCCTTTTTGTCTTTTGTAGAAGTAAAAATGAACTGAAACTGTTGTTCCTGCTTGACAGAGCTCAGCTAAGACTGTAGGTGAGGGAGCTCTACTTCAGTACCTGTGGTTGTTTTGTTGCCTGTGTGAGATAGTAGAAGTGCATCATCTGTAAAAGAGAAGAGAGAAGGTCTGTTAGAGATGTGTTTACAGACTTGCATTCCAGCAACCCAGTTTCAGTCCATCTCAAGTCCTGTGCCTGGGGCAGAGGGGAGCACTCCTTTCCCAGTGGGATCCTTTCCAAGGTCTTACTTGTCTGCATACTATAACTGGTGCCAATTTTTTTTCAGCCAAATGTAAGGGCATGATATTGTTGTCTTTGTGCAAAGATAAAGTTCTGCTTTGTTTCTAGGAGATGGGTTGTATAGTTGGGTGTACCAACTTCAATTTCCAGCTTTATGGCAGACAAAATAGGGTAGGATCTGCTTTAAAAAGCAGGCAGTTTTCTCTTAATGGTTTTGTTCACCCATACTGTTTTTGTCTCCTTGTTACAGTCCATTCATGTATTTGACTTTGCAAACTCTGCAGATTCAAAAGATGCTCTTTCAGAATGAATAGGCCTGACACATGTTTGGGACAGACTACTTACCTTTTTTTTAGGACTATTTTTTTTTTTAGGAGATTGAGAGGAACACTAGACTTCCTCATAATCCTTTCTCTGAGGAAGTATGTGCTTTCAGTTGATGGGAAAGGGTGGAAAACTAATTCTCCTTTGCGTAGGTGTAAGCATGCTACTTAACTCACCTCTTGCACATGTGGAGATGCCTTCTGCAGAAAACATCCATGTAAACTGGTCTGCTCTTCAGATGGTTTAGTGAGATTTTGCTGCTCACTCTGTTTAAATTCTGCTTGCTTTTGTTCATTTTTTCAGACTGTTTTCTTGAATAACGTGTCCTCTCCTAGAAAAAGAGACTTGAAGGAGGAGGACCAAAGAAAATGTTGAAGCAGGTGTTAGATTCTAAGTGGAAAGCAGTACATCTAGACAACAGCTTGTGTGGAATTGGTAGCTATATAGGATGGGGAGGTTTTTTTATCCCAACTGGGATATGCCATCTCTTGGTCTCCCAGATTAGGCTCCTACTCTAGCATGAGTGGGAAAGGAGAATTTCACTGCAGCACCCAATAAGAAGATGTTCTAATCTGGGATGAAGCATATAAATGCATAAAGTTTTGTGTAATTGCTCCAAGCCCCTAGAAGCTAAAGACAATAGTAGTATGTGAAGAGTTTCTCTGAGTGACTTTGTCCATATATTTTTCATCAAAGGAAAGCTAATGCTGATGTTTAGCAGCAGAGAAAACAAGTCAGCTCACCTTTAGCAAGAAGTAGTAATAATCAAAATGTAATGTTTAGAGTGGCCATGTGTCATGTCATGGGCAAGTGGCATTTGTCTAGGCAGGGAATTATGTTCATTTATGAAGTACAAATTACCCTTAGATTTATCAAAGAAAGCCAGGTGTCAAACCAATTGACCATCATGGCAACCAGATTCTCCAGATTCCCCCTTGTAAAGAGCCAGAAAGTTTCTTAGAAAATCCTTTTCTGGGACAGTTTGTGCCTCAGTTGGTGCCTTCAGTGTTCAGGATTGCTGTGCTGACTTTCTGCTCTGCATTCAGCAGGAGCACAGTGTCCTGGTGAGGTACAGCTGTGTTCACTTGCACTCATGATGTTTGTCACTGTTACAATAACCCAATATTTGGGATGAGATGTACCTCTAATAGATGTAATGAGCCAGCCTTGAAATGCTTATTAAACACACCACTGGTCTTCTGAAGCAGCAGCTTTGTGTATTTACCAGCAGTGCTTTGGAAAGACCAGTTCTTTGGGCAGAAGTTGTACAGCATCTAGAACAGTGGCTTCTCTGCAGCTTGTGATTCCCTGGTTAGTAAAAAGTACTCTCCATTAATTTACTAATTCTTATTTACACTCTGTAAATCCCAAGCACAGGCTTGGTATAGGTTAGTACATAATGAAAGCAGTTGCTGCTGAAGTTTGCAGCTAAAACTGCCTCAGGCAACAGCAGTTTTGGGCTGAGAGCTGCTCATGATGGAGTAGTTATAGAAAAGTGTTATTTTGTATGAGATGGGGCTGCCTGCATTCTGGGAGTGATGGGTATCAGAAGCCCACTGAACCTTACAGACCTGTTTTATGTTTCTCACCCTCTTTGTACCTCAACTCTGACCAAGAGATGCTGAAATAAGACGGATTGTTTATGTAAAACCTATGGTAGAGCAGTCCCAGGCAGCTCAGGTGGGGAAATTGTGGGAATGCCATAGTTGTGATGTATGGTTTGAATTGAAACCACAGTATGTGGTCTGAAGTGCTGGCCCCTGAGCACGAATCTCCAAAGTGTTGCAGCAATTTTAGGAAACAAGCATCTGATAAAGGATATGCCTGTGGGTATTTTTTTTCAGATGAAACATGTAGGCTTGAGAAATAGAGTTATCCAGTCTGATGTGTGTCAGGCATCTCATTCAGCTCTTGTACAAGTTGTCAAGGAGACATGATGCAGAAATAGACCTCTCCTAGCACTATGGACCTTTCCCAGAACTGGGATTCTGTCATGGTGTCATGTGAACTCACCATGAGATTGCTTATTTGGAGACCAAATGGATTTCTGCTGTCACTGAAGCCATTTGTGGTTGTCAGCACAGATGCTGTTGTGGTCTAACAAGTTGGAATTACAGTTTTGTCGTTCATGTTCTGGACGTACTTCTGATGGTGTTCTGTGCTGGTGCTAGGGGTAAAATGGTCTTGGTGTTGAGACTGTCCTTTTGACAAGAGCTGGATCACAACCTCTTTGAAGTTGCTAGAATATCATTGACCAGATTTGATGAAAGATGAATCAACCTGTCAGAGAAATTTGATTGCTTTCTCCTGACTGTAGATTGTTTTGAGGAGTTACCTATGTAGAGTCAAAGCCTGAAAAATTGTGAAATTGTCCATAGGGCTCTCTGTCAGGTAACTTTTCACATTTTTCAGCGTTTTATCAAATCCACATTGCAAGCTTCTAATTCTCCAGTTTGGATTTTCATGAAACTCCCAAAATAGCCTCTCTGGTCATACAGACTTAGAGGATGTTTTTCTAGGGGCTCTGCAGGCCCTACTATCCCCATTAGCACCAGTTACAGTGCAGTGCATGTTCTCAACTTGACATGGTATATTTTTTCTTCTTTCCCTTTTCCAGCAGCAGACACACTGAACTGAGTCCTGGGGTTGTGAGTGTTTTCTTTATAAATGACCTGCTTTCAGAAACCCAACTTGTGGTTGGATTTGTGCCTGCTTATGATTTAAAGGTGTTAATAGAAAGGTATTACAAAGTGTTTCTTAGCCTGGAAGGAACTTTCCAGTAGGTTTACTGCAGTTGAAGTGAAGATTCTAAAGAATAGTAAGAATGGGGAAATGGTTATAGAGGAGGGAAGAGTGTTTAGCATTAAGCATTTTGCTAAACACTAAAGTACCTCTTGTAAATATCCCACAGAACCCTCAGTTGTTTTATTGTGATACCATGATGATCAGGATCATTCTGTGCTGTTACTGTTGTTCCTTAAACCAGTCAGTGTACCACTGTAGACATGAGTTTGTTTGTACTAATCCCCTTCTTTGTTTCTGCTTGAGGCATGCAAATTCCAGCATGGTTGCATAGCAAATGTATCTGAAGAGGAGATGGAGTGCAGTACTAGAGTAGATGAGCACTGTGTCCTAGCTCAGGTTACCTTTGGTAGTCCACACCAGCCTGGGCTGTCTCCACAGCTCCGCTGTGTGTCCTGGAGCTCTCCCTCTCTCAGGTCTACTGCCTGTTAACAGTCATCCTGGACAGTATAATGCTGATTAACCCCAAATGTAGGTGACTCAAAGCTTCTTCATCACACCCCAAACCCCTGTGAATTGCCAGTTTCCCTTCAAAATAGACCAGATGTGTTCTGTAAGGAGACACTGCTGAAGGCACAGCAAACCATTGTATCTGTGCACTCATGCCAGGGGTGCAGTTGCAGGATTGCCTGCTGCTGAATTACTCCACTGAAAAAGATGTGAAACTCTGATTTAATTTCCTACGATGTTTTTGTAGGATGGTCAGGTCATGATGTGGCCAATGAAGAATTTTTGTATCTTATCCAAGTTCTGATACCTTTTAAAATTTTTATGGACAGGGATCTAAGTATTATCTCCTATCCCAGATTCAGGTCAGTCTGTGCTGCTTTGCAGAGCTCCCTGCTGCATATTTCCTAGATATGTACAGCAAGGGAAAGAGCTGTGAGGGACTCAGAAATATTGTTTGAAGAGGCAGCACTAAAATCATAAAACTCAAGACTTCAAGAAAAATAAGCCTTGGAGGAGAGAACAACTAATAGTGTAACAACTTCTTGCCCTTCATCCTTCCACCCATTCCCTGCAGCAGGCTTCAGGATCCAAACAAGCCTCTAGGCACATAGCAAATGTGTGATTTGCACTTAGGGGCTGCTCTGACGCATTCCTGTTTTAGGGGTGGTTGTTTTTCACTGTTCACTTCTACTCAGCTGGTAATTAACCTGGCATTATCTTTTCCTAAGTTTCCTTATTCATCCTTCTGCTTTGAAGGAAAATTCCACTGAAATGTCAGCTGCTCTGTGGGGGGAGGCTGTGAGTAGCATGTAGGTATCTCCCCTTATCAGTCTGCAGTGAAGAGATTTTGTTTGAATACCAGACTCCACTGAACACATTTATTGTGATGATCTGGTATTCCATCCAGAGGGGCAAAAAGAAGAAAGCTAGTAGATACTCTGAAAGCTTAGTAAAACCAGGTTCTGTCTTCACATGTGAGACTCAATAGCATCTGTTTCATGGACAGAGAGGGTCAAATACCTGAAGTAGTCAGCTGAATGGTTTCATAGAATGCTTCCCTGGGCCACTTTCTTGGTGTAACACAGCTGAGATGCAGGGCTGAGTGCACCCACCCGTCTCGGCTCAGGAGCTCTTCTGTGTTTTCTCCCTGCAGCTGTTGAAGAACTGGACCCCGTTGTTTAAGAACTACATAAAACGAGCATCAGATCACTTGAATGCCTTATGTGCCATTGAGGAATTCTTCTTGGAACATGACAGTCTCTGCACATCGATAGCTAAAGTGAGTATCCACTCCCAAATCGGGTTTTGCTTGATTCACAGTGGAATGCATCCTATTTACATCATCACCTCTCTGCTTTAGGGGAGAGAATTTTGGGGTCTCGGTGGAGAGGGTGTGTAGAAAATTCATCTGTAACAATTTCTTTAAAAAAAAAAATAGTTCTGTGTCTGCCTGTGCCTCTGAGGGAGCACAGCTGAGGGTGAGTATTAATTACCAGCCTGCAGCCTGTCGGGAGCTATTATTTTGCAGCTTCCAACATAGATGCCCTTGTTGTGTGACGCTGAAAGAGACAAGGCCAGAGACTCACTCTAGGAAGAGCTTCATTTCATTTATCTCTCCATGGTCCCTGGGATCTCACTGCTAAATGTTTTATCCTACTTTGGAGTGCAAAACGGAAAAGCTGGGAATAAAAGTGGAATTTTATTCAGGCTGAGCTAATTACGAAATTGGGAATAAAGGGAACCTGTCGTGTGCCTTGTTATCTGTCTTCCTGCTTCTGAGAATTTTCATATATTCCTCCTCACCATCCTTCACAAATATTTTGTCCCTGCATTCTGTCTGCCCGGTCACACGGAGAGCATTTGACTTGGATTGCAAGGCTCCTTTAGCAGCAACTCAGGAAGCGCCTGTCTGTTTTGAAAGAGCTCTCCCAGAGCTTGCTTAACTCTTGATTCCTCAAGAAAGAGTAATCCTAACTTCTGCTACCAGTGCTTCTTGCTGGTGGCAAAGCACTTAGGACTGGAGCCAAAAGCCTTCAGTTTGGTGAGCCAAAATGTCCTTGAATTACAGCAATTGTTTGGCATGTGTCCATTGTTCTAGGGGCCTGGGTTTCCCTAGAGGCTGGGAATTGAAGTGACACTTTATATTGGGAGTTGGCAGCCAGCTTTGTTGGTGCTCTGCTGCAAGGAGACCGACTGCGAAATGCCTGCTCTGCCTGAGCACAAAGGCACCCTGAGAAAGCCTGATGGTGTCTCCCCCTCGCTCACAGGGGAGGGGCTTGAGCTGACGAATGACCAATTGCTTTGACACCTGCCATAAGGCACTGCAGAGAGGGAGCTGGCAGGAGGAGGGAGCCTGGGGCAGAGCTGGATAGGTTCATGCTCCTCTGCACGTGTCACTGTTGTAGGTGAGCCTGCATCAGTTGCTTGTTGGATCTGCTTTGGGGATGGTGTTTGGGTTGCTTTAAAAAGAGAACTTATGTCTTGAACTGATGCCCTCTGTGACCCCTTGTGGCCCACTGCTCTCAGTCACACCCAGCATCCTCAGAGCTGAAGCTGATGGGGCTTGAACTTTTGACTCATTATGTGTCTCAGCATCTGTCAGGAACATAAGGCTTCGTAGGAGAATCACAGTTATTTTTAACAGTAGAGGGAAAGCTAAGCAGGCTGAGCTCCTTCAGGGGAAGACGGAGCTGAGAGACACAGATTACGTGCAAACTTTGTACTTGGACCTCAGCTAGTCCCAAAAGAGTTTATAGAGAGCCTGTTGCTCTTTTCTAATTGATGCAGGTGTTGATGACATTTTACCAGCTGGAAATTCTGGAAGAAGATGTAATTCTCAATTGGTTCTCTTTGCGGGACACATCTGACAAAGGAAAGCAGCTTCGTAAAAACCAGCGGGTGAGTCCCAAAGGTGTTGGGAGAGGCCAGGGTGGGGGGAGAGAGACAGACAACAGCTGCTGAAAGAAACTTCGAGTGAAGTTTGGTGTCACTGTCACCTTCTGTGGAGCTGCCATCACATGGTAGGCCAAGAAACACTAAGCAACACAGATTTGTTCTCCAGAGCAGGCATTTCTGTGCATTCTGCCATAATCATCCTGTTTGGATGAGGAATGGAAGTAGTATGAGGATTGTTTCTAGTGGACTGTGTGTAGCACGAGGCCAGCACTTTCTGGAGTAGCAGCACAGCTTCTCTAAGCCAACACCCATTTGAAATGGGCTTTAGGCCAATGCCCTGTGTGCTGGCCCCATGCAAGTCCTTTGAAGCTTTCATTCCTGGCTCAGCAGTCTCTTCACATATATTTCTAAGCATTTGCTGTACTGGGTGGTTTCATTTGGCTTCTGTTGCAAGGAGCATATAAACTTCCCTCCTCCATCAGGTAGAACTTTGTGCTGCAGTTTGTCGGAGCCCTGTTCCAGTCCTCCTCCCTGGATCTGGGAGGGAAGTAGAAGGAAAAATGCCATCTGAAGAAAAACTTTGTTCAAGACCTTTGCAAAGTCAGCTATTAGTATAGGTCAGCAGTGCTTTCAGCTGCTTGTTCAGGCCCAGTTAAAATGTAAAATAAGCTGCCTTTTTAATAGCAGTTTCTGAGGCACAAGTTTTTTTTCCCAACAGAGTTTTCCTAACGTGTCAGCTAAGGTGCAGCTGCCATCACTTTACCCTCAAGCTCTGAAAAACACTCAAGCTTTTGTCTTTTTGCTGAGTGTTGGAGGGATGGTCTGACTGGAGCAATCTCCTTTAGGAATTGAATCAATCTGTATTTGTCTGTGGCATCCCAGTTGTTTTTCACCTAATTATCTCTCAATCTGCCTCCATTTCTGTATCTTCTGGAAACATTTTCTCTTTCTTGTGCACAATAGCGATACTGACTCATACAGTGTATTTGTTGAGCATTTCCAGCATCTCTTAGGTGTCAGTTGTTACCCAATCACGTTTCATTCTCTCTGCAGCTCCAGAAGTTTATCCAGTGGCTGGAGGAGGCAGAGGAGGAGTCGTCTGATGGCGACCAAGACTGACATGGTGGCTCAGCATGAGAAGAGGCTCTCACTGCCTTTCTGGGCCAAGTGGGCAGGACAAGATCAGTGCCAGTGCATGGTGTGTAGATGTGGGGCCTGACATCCAAGTGACTGACAATCCCATCATAAATTCAGTTGTGTGTTCCCAACTTTGCCACTTCCCTTCCTCCCTCATTTGCACCTTATGTTGCAACCCAGTATGAAAACTATAAGGGAAAAGCAGGAGGCGGTGACACCTAAAGTCCCTCTGGAGCGTGGATATGATGTACTATAAGCTATCTTTTGGGAGGTCATTGTTACTAATACAAAGGGAGAGAGTAGATGCAAATGCATACAGTGCCCCTGTAGATCTAACCATCAGGGTTGTGTAAGGATGGTCATACAGCTAAGGTATTTGGAGTCATTGTTGCTTCTGGAGCTAAGGGAACTCTTTCTGAAGAGACACTGGCAAGGTTGGTGAGTAAGAGCATGCGGATTAGGATCTCCTAAGAGTGCAGGACTAGAATTCAGGAGCTCTTGTGCCTGGAGAAGATGCAGTTGTCTGAGGACGCCCAAGGCATTTTGCAGCCTAGAAGGCACTTCTATGATCTTTCCAAAAGGGAAAATCTCCTGCCATCTGCTATGCTGGGATCTAACACAAATTGCACAGCAGGGTTGGTAAAACCACATGTTTCCCATGCTGTAGAACTGGGGGTGATGTGTGCTCAGCTTCCCCACAGGGTTGGTTGATGGTGGATGGCTGTACAGATCACCATATCCTGCATGTGATCATTCTTCTGTGCCCCCATCTTAGCAGACATGTTTTAAAGAAGTGTCTTGTTTCTTTATTTTTTTTTATGAAAAGGGAGCAGAGGTGCCTGGCTCCTCCCACTGCACCAACTACACTTGTGTTTTGCCCTGGGGGGCAAAATTGACTGCACCAGCTGCTTCGGGGAGAATGCAAGTTCCTAAGTTGTGCTCCAGTGTGAAAAGGAGCAAATGGTATTTCCTTCCAGCAGCACATGGTCTGTGTATCCATGTGATTTCAGTTATATAAGCTTGCTTACTTCATGGCCATTTATTTATTTGAAAACTTCCCTCAGACAGCAGGGAAAGTGCTGCAAACCCACTGTGAGGCTCTGCAGCCACAGAGCAGCTCGGCAGGCAGCAGGGAGTGAGTGTGCCTCTGGCTCAGACAATGTGTGGCAGCAGCAAAGCCTTTAAGAACAGCTGACTTGTAAGTGTCACTGTGCTGTGTTCTCCCCTGCTCTCAGAGTGGAAAGGGTACTGCAACCATCAGCTTGTGTTCATAGATGGGTTATTTGTTGGATGTGCTGACCTTGCCTCTGCCCCTTCAGGAGGAGCATGGAATAAATCCTTTGCAGGGGGAAATGCACTGGAGCTGCCCACTCAGGATATTTACTTGGCCGTTCCATGGTGCCACAATTGTCAGTGAGGGGACAGCATTGGATGCTGGAGACCAGGGATACTGCCTCTAAAAAGCTGATGTTCAGGCAGGGCCATCTTGTGCACCCACACTATCAGTTGCCAGGATTGTGCATAAATGTCCTTGTTTTCTGACATTGCAAACTCAGTCTTGTAAATGTTGAGGAAAATAGTTGGTATCTGAATTTTCTGTATCTGCCAATATTTAATTCAGGGAGCAAATAAAAACTATACTGGTGTTACCAGCTTGTTTGCTTTTTTTGACTTGGAATTGTATGTCTCCAGTTTTACATGCCTGAGCAGGACTTCATGTGTAAGTTAAATAACTCATCACTGCTTTTTCCTCAGATTTTAAGCACACAATAGGCACGTAGGAAATCAGCACAACATTGAATCGGTGAAAGTGTTTGATGGTAACTCATGACCCCTGTTTGCAACTAGAGGACAATTAGTTAAAACTTCTGAACTTGGAATCCTGAAGTGGGTGAGGTTTGGTTTTGTACAGAATTATGTTGTAAAGATGAACCTTAAAGCCAAAGAAATCTGTTATCATCTTTCATTATGGAAATTTCTGGGAATGTTGCCTGGTGTGTCCTGCATTGTGCCCTCCTGATGCTGGGAAATAGGAACTGGCAGAGGCAGGGAAGGGCAGCTACAGTAAAACCATTTACAAACCAGCTGCAAGACTTGGTAATTTTAAAATCTCCTTGGACATCTCAAGTATTTTTTTTTTCCTTTTAGAGGGTAAAGATGGCTTAAAAATAAATTTAACATGTAGTGCTGTAAATAGCCCCTATTTGCCAGAAGTTCTTGATTATTTCTGCCAAGTAACAATTCCACTTTTGTTTTTTCCACATTCCTTCCTCCTTTGCTCCAACTTTGTGGTATGAGCTGCTTTTTTACCTGGGAGTTAAAATCCAAGGGGAGAATGTTGCTCTATGGCCACATCCTTCAGGCCTTGGTGGTGTGTGTGGTGGGGTAGTTTTAGAGTTGCCAAGAACAGAGTAGCAAAAAGAAAACAAATTTGGACACTTGATACTCTCCAAGGTGGAGTTCTGGCATGGTGGAGCATCCTTATGTACTGGTACATACTGTACTTTTTAAAGGAGCATTTACTCCATTGCTGAACTGTAGGGTGGGTTTGATGCTTTCTGGTTGCTTCAGTCAAGATGGTTTTTTGGTTGGAAGACTAGAAATGCCTTTGAGAGCAATCATGAATGTGGAATCATTGCTACCCATCTCTGAGCAATGTAAGCAGTAAGTACTTTATTTTCCTAAGGCTATAATAATCAACTTGTCTGACTTCCCATCTGGCAGGGATGGATGGATGGATGGATGGATGGATGGATGGATGGATGGATGGACGGACGGAC
>JANPWX010000109.1:76017-110090 GCA_024734555.1 Trochalopteron elliotii | reverse complement strand
AGCGCCACATCTTTGGCGGGGCCGGGACCCCCGGCGTGGGGAGGTGCCCCCTCGTGCCCGGCGCGGGGAGGGGAACCCCGATCCATCCTCCATCCCCACTGCATTTCCTTGGAGAGGATGGGGATGGTGAACCGCTTGGCTTTTGTCCGGGGGGAACACACCCTCCGTGCGCCCCAGGACCTCACCCTCCTGTGGGAGGATGGTGGTGATACCCCCTGTGCACATTCTCTGGGGTTCGTTGTCCCTGGGCGCTGTCTCCAGGGACAGCCACACATCCTCGGATCCCGCATCAGCTCTGGGGAAGCTGCCCCATGCTACCTCCTCAGTGAGGGAGCTGGAGATACCCTGCTTTGGGTGCCAGAGGCACCTTGGAGGAGACCATCATGCCCATCTGAGATGGGTCATCCCCATCTGAGGGGATCCCATAGATCCCAAGATGTTTGGCCAACACCTTGCCTGAAGTGGTATCTCCCATGCAGCCCACATTGGGGTGTCTAGGGTGGCATCCCCTGGTTGTATCCTACTCAGGACTGTCATTCCCCACCAAAAGGTTCTGGGCATCTCCCACTGTGCCCGCCTGGGGAAAATGCCCCTTGCTCCCTCCAAAAGGGTGTGGAGGTAGTGCCACCTCCATCAGCCCTTTCCATGAAATGGGTTTGGGGACAGTTTTGTTCTTCTACCATCCATTTTGGGGAGGGACATCCATTTTGGCAGCTTTGTCCTCCACATCTCATTTTTGGGAAGAACGCAAATAGAAGACCAGCTTTTTCCTCTCCTGCCTCCATGGAGAAGGAGTGAGAGCTCTCCACGTGCTGCCTATCTCTGAGTAAGGGCTGTGTGCAAGACCCACTGTACCCATGTACATGTCCCATCCTCCAAGTGAGATGTCCTGTGCTCAATCTCTGGTATGGAAGAGGGATGCAGCCCTGCCTCATATCCCATCTCCTGCAGAGCGGCTCTCTTCCAGCACTGGTGTTTCCATCACTTCTTTTGTGATGCCCTTTGGTTCCTCCCATCACAGGTGGTTCTTTGGAGGTGAGGAGGTGTGTTCTGTCCCTTGTTTGGATGTTGTACTCACCCATCTTCTGGGGAGCCCCTCTTGTCTCCTACCTGCATAAAGTTGGTTACTGTTCTGGGGAGCAAGTAGCATGTGAAGCCAGCTTCCTGTAAGACCCTTTGTCCTCACTCTGTTTTGTCCCAATTTTCTACATCTGACTTTCCTTTAGCCCTTTTGAAGACCTCTTTTTCCATCCTGAGACCTTCTTGGTTTCCACAAATGTGACCCTTTACCATTCCTAGAACTTTGATATTTGAAGGAGTTGTGTGATGCTTCCTCCTCTGAAGATTTAATGTTTACAGTAGGTCTTGTGTATGGGATTGCAAAGTGTTTTCAGTTTTACAGCCTTCCCACTGCACCAAATACCTCTCTAGGCTATGATTTTGGCTTGTACCCCATGTTGAACAGGGCTGGGCCTGTTTGGGATTTGGATGAGATCTGTGTGGCTGCCTCAGCAGGGGGTGCTCTCCCCTCCTCAGCCAAATCATCCCTGTGCCCAGGTTCCCGTTAGTTTGGGAGGTGCCAGCTCTCAGATGAGGCTTGAAATTTAGAGTCGCTCCTTTGACCACAGTCTGGGATGCTTTGCCTCCCTAAATTCCTCCTGACCCAGCGGAGAGCTTTAGTCCTTAGAAGCTTCCCCATTCTCTCCTGGCAAATAAAAGTCTCCAGCCCTCATTTTCCATAAATTTCCTCAGCAGTATCAGTTGTCTGTGGATCGTTTCCTGTCCCTCAGCTGTTGAGTAGCGTTGGGTGCTATGAAACAGCTGCCTCTCCCTGTCTCAGATGGGACCATGTTCATTGGTGGGAGAAGTGAATTCTCCATGCATGCTGTTTGTAAACAAATGCTTTGAGATCCTTTGAAATGTTGTTCTTGAAGTGAATTCAAACTTGTCTTGAATGAAACATTGCCATGTGGGTGGGAGAGTGCACAACTATAAACAAAGTTTGGTAATAAATAGCAGTGTCTTGCATTGGGAAGAGGGGTCTGGTGGCAGTGAAGGTTTGTGCTGTGCCTTTTCATCCTCCTCTGTCTCTTTAAGGTTCTACAAGAGGAGGTACATGGTAGATTAACAAAACTCAACTATAAAGCAGCATAGGGAGTTTATAGTGGGTAGTAGCAGGGAGAGGGGAAAGTCACTCAGGAAGACACCACAAGATCAGTTGCATCAGAAATGCATGGGATGAGATTTTTGTTTTGACCATTTCAGCTAATTTGTTTGGGATTTGTTTGCTCTGGAAGGGAAGGTGCAGCTGAGAGGGGGTCAGGGGCTGTGTATGGGCAGCCCATTCCTTGGAGGAGTCCTGGGCAATTAGTTGTGCAGTTGATGCAGCATGGGCAAGGCCATGAGTGTGACAGAGAGAGCGAGCCTCTCATGGTGTCACCATGGATGCTTCATCAGGAAAGCTGTCTCTGCTGCTTTCCAGAGAGCTGAAGAACATGCTGGTGATTGAAACATGGTGGGAACAACCAGGGCAGTCCAGCTGCTCTGAAAAGCCCTGAAGCCCCAGGCAGCACATAAAATAGAATTAAAGAATCATTTTGGTTTGAAACGACCTTTAACATCATCAAGTCCAGCTGAAAAATCTCATGATCTCTGGTAACTGATGTCCAGAAGAAAGCAAGCCTTTGACCTGCAGGAAGAATCAGAGACAGAAGGGCAGGAGGCACCTTGGCTGCTTGACTGTGAATGCATGGGCAATTAGTGAAAACTAGAAGGAGGTTAACAATGGTGGCATTCAGAAGCTGTGTGACAGGGAAAAATGTTTCTCTCTCACAGATGTATTCCTCTCAGCTCCTTCTCTGAGGGGATTCCCTCAGGGTGCCTTCTGTCTGGTTTGTGCTGGGCTGCTGTCTGTCAGCTGGGCAGTGTCCAGGAGTAGGACCCAGGTTAAAGCCTCCTCAATTAGAGATGAACTAAATGGCCTTAGGGCAGCTGATCAATGAGGTGGAGGCCTGCAGGTCCCATGGTTCTGCTTTGGACCTTCTGCAGGATCCCTGTGGCATAAACCAAACTTTTCCTTTAATCTATTATTAGGAACAGAGGCATTTCACCTTCCAGAGCCAGCTGGAGCAGGATGTCCAGTGTTTCCTCTCACCTCTGTTGCCCAGTCTGAATCTTTCTCGCTCTTCCTCCTTTTTTTCCAGGCTGTGGATCTCCAGTCTGGTATTCCCTTCAGCTCACCCCATCCCCAAGGCAGTATTAGATCCTCAGTCTTGGTGTGTGGGATTTTTCATTCTTTTGTTTATCTTGTTAATATTTGTTTGCTCTGAGAATCAGAGTTGTGATGGAGCAGCTTTGGTGTTTACATCTCCTTGGAAATGGGAACTGAGGTTCCCCTGGGTGGCTGAGGAGTTGTTGGGCTATGGCAGGAGTTAGTGCTCAGCTTCAAATAATTAAGACCCCAGAGTGGTGGGTGTCACTTCTGGGTGGCAGGGAGGAGAAAGGAGAAGAATTCATGCGCTTGGTCCTGGGGAGACGAGTTGTGAACAGCAGGAAGGCTGCAGGGTTTTGTTCCTGATGCAGTGGGCTACAGAGGTATGTAAGAGGGTGCAGGTATCTGTGCTTTGTTGGCTTTGTGTCTTGCTAATCCCAGCAGTGGAGGCACATGAAGGCCAGCTGATGGATGGTGTGAGTGTGGCAGTGCACAGATGTGGTAGGCTCTTCTTGGACCCGAGATACTTTGTATGGATGTGTCTCACCATGAAGAGTGGAACTACCCTTGGCTGCTAACATTGCACTCATTAGAGAAGGGAGGTTTCTTCCTGCAGTTTGAATCTTTTCATTTAGTGTTTCACAGGTAAGAGCTGTGTGCTGGTCAGCAGGAGAGCACCTGAGATCAGTGCAGTGCTGTGACTGCTTGTGAGATCCATATTCTCCATCAGACGTCCCCCAGGTTTTTAATGGGATTTTGAGCAGGCTTTTTAATTTCTTTTTTTTTGTTGTTCTTAATCCATGAAATGGAATTTCCAGCTGTGCCTTATCTTGTCCACTTGACTCTGGGAGCTTCTTGGGCAAACATTCATGTGGCTCTTAGCAGGACAGAGCTCTCAGTTCTATACAGGTGCTGCAAGAACAGGACGGTAAATTCTTCTGGGTACCTGTGCAGTTGGGAAGGGAGCAACCATGCTGATGGTTTGTAGTTTGCTGGGACACAGGCTTCAGTCATGTGTAAAGTGTTGTCTCCTACCCAAGTCCATAATGAGAAATTTGCCTGGGCAGAGTGGAGTTCTCACCAGCCAGGTGTTGTGCACGTTTGCCTCAGCTGAACTACAGATTTGTCTTTTCATCTGGTACAACTCTGAGAATATTCCTATATCAGCTGAAATGTGATTTCTTTTGATTCATTTTCTGTTTCTTATTGATACTGCTCATTTTCTATTGATCAAAATGTGTTCCCACAGGGGCATACTGAAGTTCAGATTAAAGTTTTCAGAACAGTTTAATGAGTGCGATTTGTGTGTCCAGGTAAATCCTTAGCACCTGGCCTGAAGTTCTGCCTTGTCTTTCCATAAATTGTGGAGTACCTGAAAGACTGAATTTCTTTTGCCTGTGAAGAAATCACTTTGGTGATCATTTCGTTTGTCTTCACTTGGCCACCTCCCCTCTTCTAGACTGGAGAGCAGAAAGGCCCCATTCTTCTGCAAAGAGACCACTCCTCCCTCCCCATCCTACTGGTTCTGCATTGCTGGGAGAGCACCAGTGATCTGAGGTACAGTGGTGGGGTAGTGCTGCTCCTCCTGCCGCTGCTGGTTTCTCCCTCTTGCAGGTCTCCATTCCAATTTTAGTTTCATAGCTGTGGTGATTCCTTGGTCTCAGCTGTGAAGTGAAAATCGGTATCCAGCTAATCACTGGCCCAGTATCTTATCCAGACCTGCTTAATTATCACCTGCTCTCCAAAGCCGGGTCCAAGGCAGTGACTAGGACAACTCTCTGGAGGCAGAGCAAAGCGGGCGCTGCTGGAATCCCCAGTGTCGGGGTCAGATGCCGTTGGTGTTTGGCGGCCTCATCTCTGCACATGTGTGTGAGGAAACGCTCTGAAAGGCTCAGTGATTTATTTTTATTGCAGGGTCTTTTTGAAATTGATGCCAGCGGTGACTGTCCTCCTGGCTGGAAATGCTGGGAGCTGGGGAAGGGATCCTAAACTTAATAAGCAGTGTCAGTTTCTAAGCAGTGGTGAGCGCTGGCATGGTGCCCCTGGCTTTCCTGCCAGCTCTTTGTAGCATGTGTTGGGGGAGTTGTTTTATTTTGATTTTGGAAACTTTTTAAAACTTATTTTAAATTGGAAGCTTTTGCTCTCTCCAGAAGACCTTTGCCTGTCCCATGCCCCTGTTGGAGACTGCTTCCATGTCAGCATGAATTTCATGCTGGGAGAGGTTGGCAAGAAGTCTGTGGGTGAAAAGGCCTACAGAACTCTCTTGCATGCTCGTGTACCTTGTGGTGGTCTAAGTGACAGCATTGGCCCTACTGGAAGGTGGCCATCAATTTTTTCCAGTTTCTTGTTAGTCCCTGTCCATTCCATGTGGAGACAAGCACTTTACACATGAGAGGCCACAGGACCCCATCTGTTGTGCTCCAGAGGATGTGTTTCTGTGCCTGCTGTGAGGTGAGCTGCCCTGGTTAACAAGGGCCCACCAGCAGTTACTTCATACATTTTGCATGTAGGTTACTGGTTACTGCAGTCTGTGCCTCTGTCTCCTGAGCTGCTGAGGATTTGGCAGAGAGCTGCTAACCACTGTCTGCATTCGTGGTGGGGAGTTCCTGTAATGCTGCCCGTGCTGGGGGTGGCCCATGGATACTGGAGCTGATTCTGGCTGGAGCTGCTGCTGGAGGCCGTTTCCAAGTGTTGTGATGGTGGTGGGGGCTACAGCAGTGCCAGGGCTGAGGTGAAGATGGAGATGGTTAGTTGACAGTATTCCCTGCTTCCCTGGCCTGTATTGTCTGCGCCTGGCCCTGTGTGTCCTGCTGTTCAGACCCAGCTATTACTGACTCTGTAGGTGTCCAGCCTTCTCAGTTGTGGTTGGGGCTGTGCTCTGGAGGCCACATTGGATGGCACTCACAGCCTGGTTTCTTTGCCCAGGGGTGGCATTCGGAAAGCCAAGTTAGCCAAATCAGGCTGCAGACCAATTTCCCTAAGGCCCTGTGTGTCCTATGCAAACAATGAAGCTTTACAACATCTATTGAACTAGTTTGCAGCCAGAACTGGTCAGAATTTTTTTTTTTTTGACTGAATGTATTTTCTCCCAAAATATGGTGTTATGTTGAAGCCAGCATTTTTCTTAGGGAGGCATTGTTTTCAGTTATGTGTTTGATGGGAATGTTTCTTAATTTTAAGCCTCTTTTGTAATTTCTGAAAAAAAGAGAAAAAGAAAGAAAGGTCAAAAACCTTTACTCAGCCATGTGAATGCAGCTGTTTTGGTGCAGTTCAGTGTTCTGAAATCCTCTGCAGGACTCTGGTCCTCCCAGCTTTCAGCACAGTGCAAAAACCTGCCTTAATATCTCAGAAATTGCTGCAAAGTAAATCAGTGTGCCCCAACTGTGGTACAGCTGTGCTCCAGTGTGGTTCAGTCTGGGAGGTCAAGGCAAAATGCCTTTGAAAATGGCTCATAAACCACCATAATTTGGGTCACAATCTGAGCATGTTTTTGTTGTTATGGGATGATAATGGTGGCCCCACTGCTCGGTTTTCTGATTCCTGCTGGGATACATCTTTTTTCTAAAGTGAACTCTAGAATTTCATCTAGAACTTTGCCATTCCCAAATCCCAGACATTGGCTGGCCCACAGGGTGGGTACTGGGTCTTCTGGGTGGTAGTGTAAGCAGAGATGTTCCTTCCCTCATGGCTGCAATGAGAGCAGGATGTTGCTGGGCAAGGCCACATTTCATAATGGACTCTGAGAAGGAAGATGCTGGCGTGCAGGGGTAGATGTAAATGGTCCATGAGCCCAAGGTCATTGTGCTTGGAGGACTGAGCTTTCAGTAAGTCCCTCTTCTCCATCATGCTCCTGGCCTCTTTCTCCTGTGATTTTTTCACCTGCTCTCCTAGCAGGTGTGAACTCTTGGAAGGTGGAGGCAGGCACCCATCACTGTGCACGTGGAGATGCTCAGGAAAGAAGGGTCTGTGAAAATAAGCAGAGAAAACTGAGTTTTCCCCACAGCTTTTCTGCTGCACACATGGGTTTGACTTCAATCCTCTGTCAGGGTGGGCATCAGGCCCTTCATCTAGACTTGAAAGCTGTATATGCAGAGGTGTAGGCAGCATAGTTGAAATTCCTGAAGTCCTTTTTGAGCTCAGTGTACTTAAAGGGGTAGGAAACCTCTTCCGTGTCTGCATGGCAGTTGCTGAACTGTTCTGAGCTGAGAGTACCTGCTGTAATGAATTGCTACTCCTCCACCCTTGACTACATCCAAATAAATAGAACAATGTTGTGATTTAAGATATTTGATCTGTGAAAAGGCCCATGAAGAGGAGCTGGGCTTGCACAACACAACAGATACTGAGTCTGCAGGAAATTGCCTTCATGTTGCACCAGCTTTGCATCGTGCTGCACATCTGATGAGGCAGCAGTCAGGGCTGTGTGTTTTTGGTGTTTCCTATTGATTTCCTCCTCTTTCCATCCCTTGTTTGTTATTCAGAGCCTGCCCTTCTGACCTGTGCTGGATGGATTGTTGTTTTCCAGAAGGGGGATGTGGCACCACGTGGCTACGTTACTGTTTGTCCCGCTGGTGCTGGCTTGTTAGGCAGCAGCTGGCAAGTTAAGTAAAACTTAATCCTGCTGGTGGCTGCTGTTGGAAATTTTTGGACCAAATCCTTTTGTAAAGGCTTTTTGGAAGGCATTTCAATAAAGTACAAATAGGGGAATTAGTCTAATCTCTGTGACTTTGTCTGCTTTGTCCATGTGCTTATCTGTGTAATGCCATGGTGGCCTTAGGAGAGAGTGTGAGCTTTTGGGCTGTGAATATCACTGTCTCTGAGGACTGCATTAGCTTGCAGAGCTGAAGCATTAGTATCTCCCTGAGCCCCAAAGCTCTTGGTATCACTTGTTTCCATTGCTGTGTTGTTAGTACTGTAGCACTAATATTAAACCCATCCAGGAATGGGCTGGAACTCTGGGGAGGCTTTGGCAGGCAGAGATGCCTGGTGCTGACCTTCCTGTGCTGTGTAATTCTGTATCACAGTGGAGAGTTGGGACTGTTGTGGTTGTTGTATCAGTTATTTATTAAAGGCGACATGCCAGAGGCGTTGTTTTTCCAGTCACAGCTAGCTATGGAAGGCAGCAGAAGCAGCATTTGGGAACCCTACTCCACTAAATCCTTTGTGGTGATTATCTCCTCGCTGGTGTATCTGTTCTTGTGTCTTTGTTAGGATGTTAGAGCTGGAGGAAAAGAGGACGCACTGTGAGCAGTGACTGAGTTGCTGCAGTGGGAGTCTGTCCTTCTGGTCCTGGCTGAAGACAGAAGCTGAAGTGGGAAAAGCTTCCTCACATGACTTGGAGCAAAGCTCTGTTTCTGAGAGAGCTGTCACTGGCTGCTGTGTGGGAAGGTCTTTCCTCTGCTGGTTTTTGACCTGCCCCTGGGGTTTGGAGAAGAATTTATTTGCTGCGTGGCCCCTCTGATTGCTGGCAGCTGTCTCTGTGACGGGCCAGGAGTTCTGGGTCTGGGTAACAGAGTTTGTGGACTTTTCCTTGTTTGATGGTGGCTACAGGCTGGTTCTGGGGACACCAAGAGTCTGCCAGAGGGGTCTCTGTTTCAGGAGCTTTGGCTCTGCATGGATTATTATAGCAGGGAAACTGGTGTTAGCACACCAGTGGTCTTTTTGTGTCTCATGATCTGCGAGTGAATAGGCTGTCCCCTGTACTGTGCTGGTGTTGTTGGCAGACAGGGCAGTGTCAGCAGCGGGTGACAACCTTGGCTTCGTGGCCTGGTGCCATCAGGGCAGGGAGAAAGTTGCTGCAGTGCCAGTGGCTGTTGCCTGGTTGGCTCCAGGGCGCAGCAGCTTCTTGAACTGAGTCTTTTTCCAGAAGCTGTGATGGATATGCAAACTCCATACTAATGTTTGCATACAGCTAACCAGCTGTCCCAGTTCATTCAGCCCTGCCTAGCTAAACCAGTATGTTAGTGCCATTCACAGAGACTTGCCTGTGGGCCCAGCTGGGGCTGTTCCATACTGGAAATCCATATAGGACCTCAATGCGTGAAGTCTTGTTATTGCACTGTGTTCATTTGAGTTTTCTTACTAGTTTTTGTGCCTCTGAGAAGGGTGTATTTTCATGGTTCTGGCTGTGGAACTGAGTCCCTTATGGCCAACCTGACTTAGAGCTAGAGCTGGTAAATGCCCCTTTAGGTCTGGAAGGGAATCCTGTGAGGTGGATTTTTTTTCTAGATTAAAACTGTGTTGTTTCAGCTGGGGCCAAAAGGTTAGACTTGGGAAAACTCTTTAAGACTATTTCTTGTCTAGTCATCCTGGAAGTGTCAGGGGACTTCGAAGATGTCAACATCTGCATCAGTTTAGGGTGAGCTCTGGGTTTCCTTGGGGCAGTTCCAAACTAACACGAGGTGTGTAACATCTCTGTGTAACAGTGTGCATGATGTTGGAGCTGGGTCTGACTTAGCTGCACCATGAGAAGGGTTTGTAGATTTGAGGTGGGGACTGTGTCTAGCCATGTTGACTGTAGGGTCCAGCTGTGCTCCTGGCTGATCAACTCGTGGTGCTGGCACTAAGTGTTTGTTGTCACTCTGCATGTGACTTACAGGAGAGATGCTTCCAGGGAACTTGATATCAGTACTGCAGATAATTAGGAAGCTCAAAATCAGGGTGGTCTTGTAACTTGACTTACCAGCAGATCCAGACACAGGAAACGGCCATATTGCAGTAATAACATGTGATGAGTATTTCTGAACTGCCTTGGGAATAGTTAATGTGTAGGATGATCACTTCAAGGCAGTTACCAAGCTCATGGGATATTTACAGACTTCTAGACAGGTCATGAGGCCTTTCACTGCACTCTTCCATCTTTGAAGGAGCTAGGAGTTGGCAGTTGTGCCTTTGAGACCCTCCACAAGAGGAACATTTCATGTCATGTGATGGTGATTTCTGGAGGTCAATGGCCATTACCCAGCCTTTGGTGCAGTTGTCAGAGACAGCAGGTGGAAGATTTTGCATGGTGTGTGACAGGCTCAGGTCCAGGAGTTCACAGTGTCAAAGAAAAGAAGCAGTTGGACCTGGTGCTACAGTGATCCAAAAAACTATCCTCTTCTAAACTGAGGGGAAGCTTACCCTCTTGTTGAAAAGGAAGGTGATTCCTGTTGTAGAGATGAGTCCTGGTAGGACGTGAACTGAATTCTGTACATGGGAACTGTGAAGCCTTTTAATTTGCAGTAATGTATTGGGTCCTACTATATGGCTTTCGTCTGCTTTCTGGACCTGTAATTGAGTAAGTTCTGTGCCAGCATGTGCTTGGTTTGGTTAGGACTGGAGCACCTTTCTTGTCCCTTTTTTCCAGTAGTTTTCATGCTTGCTGGGTTGTTGGCTGGAGGGCAAGCCTGGCTGCCCTGGTAAACCTTGATAGGTTACTGGGTTTGGCCCTATGTCTTGAATGGAGTTTGGTGAATAAGACTGGTGTTAGTGAAATTGATGAAGTATGTAAAAAGGCTACTAAAACGTGCTCTATTTGCTGGTTTTTATACAGGGAATCTTTTTGTACCATCTACTGCATGACACGGTCAAAAGCAAATGAGGAAGAAAAAGAATGAGTGTCCCTGGCCTAGCAATGGTCAGAAAAGTTTCTTATGAGTGTTCAGATCCCTCAGGCTCTCTTCTGCCCCCTGCATTTTAGGATCAGAGGGATGTAGTTTGCCCCAGTGTTTGCCCATTTTTCAGATAGCTTGGGACCAGGGACAGAGTTCTGTCTGTGCCACCATGCAGCTGTTGTGGCACTGAAAGGCTCTTCTTTGCAGGAGCCCTTTTCATTGTCTTTGGCAAATGTTTTGTGGTGAAAGTTTGTTGTGAGCTTTATTAATTGCCTGTTGGTTTTGTGGGGGTTCTCTGTATGTCTTACAGACCCAGTTAGCAGAGCTGTTGCTGATGGCAGCCCAGCTGAATGTGCAGAGTAGGTGCAGCCATCTACAGCCTGTCATGCTTCAAGACCCCTTCCCATCGGGTTGGAGGCTGAGCCGGTTTCCTGGGGAGACTTGCAAAATTGTTTATGCAAGGAGAGAGTAATGTGAGGTGGTCAGTGTCTTGAGGACAGGACACATGTGGAGGCTGCTTTGTCATCTCCTTGTGGAGATCTGTCATTAAATTAAATTAATTATTAATATGATGGGGGGAAATGAACCTTCCTCCTCTTCCCCACAGACATCTGCCTTGGTCTGTGTGGTCCCAGATCTGCTCTGGAGATATCTGGCTGGCACAAGGGTGCTCCTAGAGCATAGGGCTGGTGCTGGGCAGGGCTGCTGTGCTGGCAGCCTGTGACGAGGAGGTGCTGGTGAGCAGACTGCTCTGTGCTTCCCCAGGTGTGGAAGTCCAAGCTTTCAGACTTTGTTTCCCACCCTCCCCCTCTTCCCAATTTCCCCCTCTTC
This sequence comes from Trochalopteron elliotii, assembly GCA_024734555.1. NCBI lineage: Eukaryota > Metazoa > Chordata > Aves > Passeriformes > Leiothrichidae > Trochalopteron > Trochalopteron elliotii. The sequence goes on along the minus strand of JANPWX010000109.1, from coordinate 98,453 downwards.
TCCTCTCCTTGCTCTCCCGCTGAGTTGATGCTTTTCCAGGAATGAGCTGTACTGCTGGCCCAGCACATTCCACAGCAGCAGCGCTTTCTTGGCAGGAGCCTCGCTTGCTGTTGGAAAAAGCAGGACTGACTTGGTGTCCCTCAGCTGAGGGCCAGAAAAGGAAGGCCTGGTCTTGCATTCCTCATGGTGCATGCAGAGCCTTCACAGGCATCATGGCCTTCTCCTTTGGTTGTGGTGTATGTGCAGACATCACACTGTCCCCGCAGCAGCCCTTGGCACCCTTTACAGGTCCTCACAGTCAACTTAACCAATGTGAAATCCCTGGATATTGCAGGGGAGGCTGTTGCTCTTCTAGCCAGCCTAGAAAGAGGGGAGTGACTTCTCACTCATGGGGAGTTGCAAGGAGCTCCCTGTAGGGCCCAAACACCTCATTCAGAAGCTTCTTGATAAGCTGATGTTGTGTCCTTTGTGTTTTGCTACCAGCCGTAGCCAGATAAACCGTTTGTCCACCTTAGTACTTTTTTCACCTCTGTCCCTTTCCCTCTGTCAGCAGGAGCTGGTGTTTTGCAGCTCTGCCTTGTGGGCTCTTCCTGCTGTCTGTGTCCAGATGGAGCTAAGTGTCACAGCAGACCAAGCCTCCTTCCTCTGGTGCACTTGCTGTCTCACAACATCAATGTGAACCACAGCAACCACATCAGGATTTTACCCTGTCTCATACACATCTCTGGCTGGGGCCTCTTTGGGCCTGTTTCCTCTCCCACCCTGAATTCAAGCCGAGCTTTTGGCCACTGTTATTATATCTGTGGAATTGTCTCCATTCCCTGAAGGTCATTTCTGCAGATGTTTAACCTCAAAGCTTTTTTCCTCACAGTGAGTCCCTGCACTTGTCTTGTATCTTTATGTTGGGGTATGCAAGCTTTTAGTTATTGAGGAGTTGAAATTGAGTTAGCAGGGTGAAGAACCTGGCTTGGCTTCTGCTGGAAGTTCCCGTTTGTCTTGATTTCCAATTCAAAGAGACTGAAAGTGTCACTGAACCTTCGGGGGCCTGCAGAATGCTTCCTTTGATGATGTCTGTGAATGTCCTTCCGGAGGTTGGAAGCATCGCTTGGGCAGGGCGGGATTAATTAGCGTGGAGGTGCCTCCTGCAGTCCCCGTGCAGCTTCCTGCTGCCGGTCGGTGGAGGACGGGCCTGTCGGGCTTGTTTGCAGAGCAGGGCTGCAGCCAGATGGTCACTCTGGGATCAGGGTGGGAGGGGCCGCCAGGGCTCTGCGCTCACCGTGAAATCAGTCTGTAGCTTTGCTGTGATAAGTGCTGCTCCTGGGCAGGCCTCTGAGCGTGGGTGGCTCCTTCCTAAGTGCCATTCTTGTTCCAGTCTTTGGACTAGGTGAACAGGAGGTCTGATCTCTGTCATCTCCCACCTAGCGATGCCTGTAGGACTGAGCATAGGTCCAGCTGGAGCCAAGCATTGCCCAAATCTAGGGGGCTCTGCTTCTCCTGGTGTTTGTCCAGTGGGGTGATTGCAAACGTGTTGACGAGGGCTTCTTGGGGAAAACAGTTGTCATCTTGGATGTCTGTTCAGCCCTTGCCTGACTGACCGTGGGGGGAAAGCACAGAAAGCTGGGGGTGGTGCATGAGGAGCCTGTGGGGCAGCAGAAGTGAACATGGTTGAGGGAGGCTCTAGGCCCATAGCAGGGGGATTGGGACTAAATGATCTTTAAGGTCCTTTCCAATTCAAACCATTTTCTGAAAACAAAAGAGCCTACTCTTGAGGAGCACAGGTAGTAGCTTGGAAAAATGAAAAATGACCTTTGAGGAGTCCTTGTGATGCTCCCTGGACTTGTTAGGAGGGCAGGGATGGCCATTCCTACACAAATGCAGAGGTGTGTTTTTGTTGCCATAGTAGGACAGCTGCTAACAGATTCTTTGTGCTTCTTGATTCTTGAAAAGCACCCCAGGTAAAGACAGTGCTGCAAAGGAGTTCATGTTCACATGGGGTGCAGGGACAGACAGGAGGACAGCAGCTCCTCTGGGGAGGAAGGTCCGACAGAACAAAACCATCTACAAATCTCTTGTTTCCCTTTTTATCTTGTGCTGCAGCATAGAGGAGCAGTGCAGAACACCCTGTCTGGGGGCTTGGAAGGGGAATTAAATGGGAGAGTGACAGTCTGTTTATGGTCAGAGAGCCCTTCTCACCCCAGTGTCATGCAATTTGTACTCCTCTTTGCACAGGAGGTGAAAATACAGTGAGGGAGACCCAAAGAGTGCCTTGGCTTACAGAGACAGCTCAGATCCTCTAATCCTGTTTGATGCATCCTGTTTGCCTGCAAAGCCCGAGGTCTCACAGAAAAATGTGTGATCACTGCTATGTGTATTCTCTGGCTGGGCCTGTAGCTCTTGGGTGAATTGTGTCCCCATGGGAAACACACATACATGTCTGGGCTTAGTCTAACGGGCGTGTGTTTCCCAACTGAAATCCCAACCCTTGTAGAGAATTTGCCTGTCCAGTTTTCTGGTGAAATGGCTGCAGAGCTCATCCCTGTGGCCTCAGCATTATCTTACAGAAGAGGTGAGGATTTTGCTATAGAGCCAGGAGCTGCTCATATTTAGGTAGTAGTAAAACATCAAGGTGCTTTTTTTTTGCTATGCAGCATTATTAATCTATACAATCATTTGGAAGCAAGACTTCCCTGCCCTAAGGGGAGTGTACAACAGGTCTTGAAAATGAGATCACATTTCTAAGTGTGTAAATCCCTGAGGCTTGTGCTGTTGGGTAGAAGTGTCTCCTGATGTTTTTTTGTTTGGTTGGGGTATTTTTCTTCCTTTTTTTGTGAGCTGTAGCAGATGGGGGCTGTTAAGGTTACAGGAATGACCAACCTAATTGTGCACTTCTGGAATGTTGTAACAGAAGATTGTTTATAATTGAATTTCTGGGCTTTGCGCTGTTGGGAAGAACGTCGCTGTTCTGTAAAGGTCTTTCCTCTTAATAATTGAGGAGACATCGTACTTTTTTCATCTGCTCTACTAACTCTGAATTTTTTTAGTGTAAAATTGTCACTGCTCAGTTGTCTTCTCAATCTTTGCATCCTGGCCATCAATCTGTCCAATATGCTTGAGAGGTCCCCACCCCTACCTCCCTTCTTGGTACTGACCCCTCTGATTCAGCTTTTCTGTTTACCACCACATCTGTGATTTCTTCTCTCTGAGTATTCTCCCCTCTGCAAGCCCTTAGATAGGCAAGTTGGGGGACAGGACTGCCAGAGACAAGCAGTAATTGCTGCTGAGCTCCAAGCCTGCCTCCAGATCTGGGGTTCAAATCCTGTGGAAGCTTTTGTCCATGCCTCTTGGATTTCTTCTATTGCTAGGCTTGTATTACTCCATCAGAGTTCTTTGCAGGGATCTTGCTGTGGCTAGTGGATGCTGCTCAGGAGAGACCAGAGCTGGCTGAAGCTAGAAACTCGCTTGTATCCGCAGTCTCAGCCAGGCTGGAGGCCACCGAAGGGAAACGAGGAGGCTGGAACACAGCAGCTGCGCTGGTGATGTGTGCACAGCCGGGGTCTGACACGGCGCGGCCGTCCCCGCAGCTTGGGGTTTATGGCCTCCTTTCTCTCCTCTGCACGCTCTCTTGTTCCCCACCTTCCCTTCATTCCTAGGACATGACTCTGTGATATAAAATACCCTCTAATTTCCTGAGCCGGGCTGGAACTCCCCGGAGAAGGCAGCATCTGCCTGCCTGTCCCTCACCCCCTCACTCGCCTCTGCATCCATGTCCGAGGCTGCCAGCTGCTCCCGCCGGCAAGGCAGAGGGAGGGAAACTGGGAGCGTGGCATTTTCCCAGGCCGTGGGGAGAGGGTCTGCTGGCTCCAAAGGAGGAGCTGGTGGGAGGGTAGGGATGGAGCCAGGGTTGGAGCCGGGTTTCCTTTGCTTCCCTCCCTGCTGCCGGGGTTGTCCCTTCCCCTCCCCCAGCTGCATGGGAGCAGATGTGCTGTTTGTGTCAGCGCTGGCAGCCCCCTCCGCACACCCCAGCCGGGCTCCTGCGCAGCCAGAGCCTCGTCCCCTCCTCCTCTTCTTCCTCCTCCTCCTCCCCCCGGCTTGGCCCCGTGTCACTGGGGATGGCGGTGGAATCATCCGCCCACTCGGCCTGCCTCCCCTGTAACCCTCCCTCCTTCCTCCCTCCCGCAGGTCTCTTTGTTGGAAAATTCAAGGCAGATGAGTGCCGGGGAGCGCTGGGCCTGCCGGCCAGGCGCTGAGCTGCAGCTTGGCCTCGGCGTGTCTGCTGGCCCCAGGATGGGAAGGGGGCCGTTGAGTGCCCGGCTGCAGGGCAATTCTCTGGGCAGGGCAGCAGCACCGAGGGTCCTGGATTAGCACTTGCCTGGGCAAGGCTCGGGTTGCCTCCACATTAAAGGGTTTTTTCCTGGCCACCATTCTTAACTGTGCTGCACCCAGCCCCCAGCGGGACGTTGGAACATTCAAAACCTGACAGTAAACTCAAAGCAGTCCCTCTGAAATCAGCCTTAGGCAGATGTTTTCCCTGGCTTCTGGTAAAAGGAACGGCTTGGTGAGAACCGAGAGAACCTGAACTCCTTCTGGGTCTGCTCTTTCAGGATTTCCGGGCTCAGACCCCATCAGGTGGGGGCTGTTCCCAGCACATTCACAGGATGGTTTTCTCTGCCAGCACATCCGCGGGACAGTTTCATCTCATGGCTGCCTCCCCGTTCAAGCGCGGAGCAGAAACGTGGCACTGCTCACAGCTCCCCCAGAGGCTGCTCGCTCAGTGGCTTCTGACGTGTGAACCTGCGGTCGTGTCCGTGCGAGAAGTGTGACTGGAAAGAGTGGTGAGAGGTGGGAGGAGGAAGGCTGCAGCTAGGGCTGAGGCTGGAAAGGAATGGAGGAGGAAGGCTGCAGTTCAGGCTGAGGCTGGAAAGGAATGCAGGGCACGAATAGCTGGGATGGTGTGAGGGGCGACAGATGTGAGCAGCGCTGTAGAGATATTCCTGCTCGGCATGTGCCCGACTCCAGCACTATCAGTTTTTGCTGTGTAGAGTCTAAATATATAGGCCATTGTGCTCTGGCATCTGGGTGATAAATAGTGATAAATAATGTAGTGGCTGGGGAAGGAGGAGAAAACTGCTCCGGGGTGGAGCTGACCCCTGGGATGTCTGGGGCAGCCGCAGGGTAATAAGAGTGAGGAGGGACCAGCTCTTAGGACAGAGGGAGCTTGTTCTCCATCAGGCATTGCAGCTGAGGCTGAATGGGTGCGTCTTGGGGTTGGTTTCCTCTGTCCCCACTGAAAGTGGAATAGCTGACTTGTGCTGAGTGGTTGGTCACCTTGACCCAGCAAATGTATCACCCTGTCCCTTCACCCACAGGCAGGGCTCTGTGTCCCTGAGCAGGCAGCATGTAGCACTGAAAATTGGCTCTGCCTGAAGTTCTCTCTAGGAATTGGATGCAGTCCAGGCTGCTGGCGACAGTATGAATGGATGCTAGTGCAGCCAGGGCAGGGTGTATGTGTGTGTGCACTTGGAAGTGAGAAGACGACAACTTGCCTGCATTAGAAAAGGCTGATGGGGGCACCAAAGAGGGTGGGTCCCAAGGGGACTGCCTGTATTTGACATTCATCTGGGCTGCAGGGGCTTTGGGCAGAGGCTGGCACAGAATATGCTGAAGAAGCATTAAAATAGCAGGATTTTAATCCATCATCACTGCTCCTTTCCTGCTTTTCCTGCTTCTCCATCTGTGCAAGAGGAATTAACACACATCCTGGGAGTGGATTAGACTGCTCAAACCATGGCCTCCTCATCTGTGCCTTTTGGGGCTGGGTGGCCTTTGTGGAGTCCCTTTGCTGCCTCTCCGGTTTTGTCAGAGATTGTGAGTGCCAGCTGCCAGCAAAGGCCTGGTGACGTGCTGCCTTTCACCCCGTGGGACAGCCCTTTGCTGAGCATGTGTGACACCGGTGCAACCAGTGGGGCTGGCAGGGTGGAGCGAGCCTGCTCCCCAGGTCTGGCCTTCCAGCACTGTTCATTTGCTTTTTGCTGATGCCTTGTGAGCGTTGGCAAGCTTTGTGTGCTGCTGTTTTTGGGGACAGTTGGGGCAGCTGTTGGCACACCAGGGAGCGCAGCCAGGAGCCCAGAGCACCTGTTTCTCCAAGTCCCAGCGTGCTGCGACTTGATGGCACTCTGGGGCAACAGGTCACAGCTTCATGTCCCACCACTGAATCCTCCTTGGTTCTCCGTGAGTTGGGGACTGGTTTGGGGACCCTTCAGAGCTGTTGGTAGGATTCCACTTCTGAGTAGTGATAGATACTTATAATCTACTTACTTTTAATACATAATTTCTCTTGGTTTCACATTCTTTGTTCTTTTTTGGACTTCTGCCCCCCCCCCCCCCCCATAATTTAGTCACTATTTAGTTGCTTCATGTTTTAAGCATAATATGTGTCAATCTACCTTAGATATAGCTTGGAAGGGGGAACATAGTATCACAAACTAATTGCAATATATCTTTGTGTTAAATAAGCGTGCTTAAAATGTTATTGGGTAGAAAAGGAAATGAGCTTGTTAAAGCCTATTTTGGTATTCGATTTTTCAAAGATAGTAGTAACTGGATCTTCTGAATTTGCAAGTTATTTTGATTGGAGATTCTCTGTGGAAAAAGTATTTAGAGGTCCAGTGATATTTAAAATAAATAAATAAATAAACTTTCTTTCTCCAAAGAAAACTATTTTTTTTTTTTTACTCCTGGGAGAAAACAAAGTTAGTTAGTGCTTCTTTCACTGTGAAGGCTGATAATAATGTAGCTGTTTTTGTAATGCAGGGACATGACATTATGGCACAACTACAAAGCTTGAAGTGATGTTGAAATATTATGTATGTAATTAAAAAGCAACAGTATCATTTGGTAGGCAGCCTGTTTAATGTATTTCACTTTCATCTATTAGAAATCTCTGGCATAGTTTGTGATTCTTTCAGATCATTATAAAGAGGCTTAAATTATGTATTTCTTTAGAAATAAGCAAACTGGTAGAAATATTTCTGCTGGAAATACAGTACAGCAGAAACAGTCTGGGAGGTTGCTGGAGTGTGTGGAAGAACTTCCTGATACAGTGGGTGAGGGAGCCAGCTGGGGAAGGCAGGCACTGGACCTGTTGCTTGTGAATAGAGAACTTGTGGGTGATGTGGTGGCTGGAGGCTGTCTTATGCACACCAGTCACAACATGGTAAGAGTTTTAGATCCTCAGAGAAGTAAGGAGGGGGATCAGCAGAACTGCCACCTTGGATTTGCAGAGGTCAGACTTTGGCCTGATTAGGGACTTGGTTGACAGAGTCCCTTGAGAGGCAGTCCTGAAGGGCAAAGGAGCCCAGGAAAGCTGTGTATCCTTCAAGAAGGAAATCTAAAAGATGCAGGAGCAGGCTGTCCCTATGTGCTTGAAAGACAAGCCAGTGGGGAAGAAGAATGGCCTGGCTGAGCAGAGAGCTTTGGCTCAAACTCAGGAAAAAATAAAGTATTTTACCTTTGGAAGAAGGGGGGGGCAACTCAGGAGTGCTACAAGGGTGTTGTGAGGTTATGCAGGAAGAGCTAGAAGGGCCAAAGCCCAGCTGGAACTTATCTGGCTATTCCTGTTAAAGACAATTAAAATGTTTTTACAAATAATGTCAGCAACAGAAGGAGGGATAAGGAGAATGTCCATCTTTTATTGGATGTGGGGGGAAACAGTGACAAAGGATGAGGAAATGGCTGGGGTACTTAATGTCTTCTTTGCCTCAGTGTTTAATAGCAAGGTCAGCTGTTCCCAGGGTGCCCAGCCCTCTGAGCTGGGAGATGGGGACAGAGAGCAGAATGAAGCCCATGTAATCCAAGAGGAAATGGTCAGCAACCTGCTATGCCCCTTAGACACACAAAAGTCTACGGGGTCAGATGGGATTCACTCAAGGATACTGGGGGAACTGGTGGAAGTGCTCACTGAGCCACTCATTTACCAGCAGTCCTGGTCAACCAAGGAGGTCCCAGGTGACTGGAAGGTGGCAAATGTGATGCCCATCTACAAGGAGGGCCAGAAAGAGAATCCAAGGGATCTACATACCTGTCAGTCTGACCTCAGTGCCAGGGCAGGTCATGGGGCAGATTATCTTGAGTGCCATCACGGGGCATGTACAGAACAGCCAGGCAATCAGACCCAGCTGGCATGGGCTTTGGAAAGGCAGGTCCTGCTTGACCAACCTGATCTCCTGTGACAGCGTGTCACAGTGGATGAAGGAAAGGCTGTGGTTGTTATCTACCTGGACTTTAGTAAAGCCTTTGACACAATTTCCCACAGCATTCTCCAAGAGAAATTGGCTGCTCATGGCTTGAATAAGTGTACTGTTCCCTGGGTAGAAAACTGGATGGTTGGGCCCAGGAGGTTGTCAGGAATGGAGCTACTTCCATTGCCTGCTCACAGTGGTGTTCCCCAGGGCTCAGTACTGGGGCCAGTTCTGTTTAATATCTTTATCAACGATCTGGTCATGGGATCAAGGGCACACTTAGTTCACAGATGACTAAGTTGGGTGGGAGTGTTGATGTGCTGGAGGGTAGGACGGCTCTGCAGAGAGATCTGTACAGTCTGGATTGACAGGCCAAGGCCAGTTGTATGAGATTTGACAAAGCCAAGTGCTCAGTCCTGCACCTGGGTCATAACCCCACAAGATCTGCAGGCTAAGGGAAGACAGCATGGAAAGCTGCCTGGTGGGAAAGGACCTGGGGTGCTGGGTGACAGTGATTGAACATGAGGCAGTGTGTGTTCAGGTGGGCAAGAAAGTCAGTGGCATTGTGGGCTGTGTCAGCAGGACCAGGGCAGTGACTGTCCCCTGTACTTGGGACTGGTGAGGTCACACCTTGAACCCTGTGTTCAGTTTTGGGCCCCTCTCTCCAAGACAGACATTGAGGTGCTGGAGCATGTCCAGAAAAGGCAACAAAACTGGGAAAGGGTCTGGAGCACAAGTCCTGTGAGGAGCAGCTGAGGGAGCTGGTGGTGTTTAGTCAGGAAAAAAGGAGGCTCACAGGGGACCTTATCACTCCCTACAACTCTTTGAAAGGAAGGTGTATCCAGGTGGGGATTTGTCTCTTCTCCCAAATAGGAAGCAACAGGACAAGAGGAAATTGCCTCAAGTTGTGCCAGGGAAGGTTTAGATTGGACATTAGGAACATTTCTTCACCAAAAGGGTCGAGCATTGAAACAGGCTGCCCAGGGGAGTGGTAGACTCACCATCCCTGAAGGTATTTAAAAGTTGTGTAGATGTGGCACTTGGGGACATGGTTTGGTGGTGGCCTTAACACTGCTTGGGTAATGGTTGGACTTAAATTGGGTAATGGGTGATCTTAAAGGTCTTTTCTAATCTAAATGATTTTATGATTCTATGATATGCACCTGAATTTTGGTTTTACTGATTAAAATGTGAATTGGGGAATGGAACAGCTGCATGCACATAGAAAGGCTGTTCTGTCTGGTTCGTTTTCAGTCTGCCAGTCATGGCTGTGGGCATAGGAACCTGTGGTCTGGCAGCAGGAGAGAGCTGTCAGTCTTCTCTTGCTCCATCCCCAAGCCTGGGCTGCCTGGTATTGTGTGCAAATACCCATTTGGGAAAGTCTCCTTCTCCTGTGAAATCCTGAACCCAGCTCTGACTGCCTCCTCTCCCCTCTACAGGGTGGTGAAAGAAGAGATCTCGGATGACAATGCCAAGCTTCCCTGCTTCAACGGCCGGGTGGTGTCGTGGGTAAGCAAGCCCCTTGCTTTGGTATCTCTCAGCCTGTTTGTGCCCTCTCCAAAAAACACCATTTGGATGTGGAGTGCCAAGGAAGGCACAGGGACTGCTCTGTACTGTTGGTGTGCTGGCTGCTCACGAAACTGATGAGCTGGATCCCCACACTCCAGTCCCTCTGCTGGAGGGGGGGCTCTGTGATGCTGGGTCCCCTGTGCTGGGGAAGATGTGGGATACCTCTGTGAAGAGTGATGCCTAGCAGAGATCATGGTCGTGGCCTGTCCACAGCATAACCCCTGTGCCCCTGTGGCAGGGTCAGCTTTCCAAGGAAAGTCCCACTCCAGTGACTGGCGCAAAGGGCTTAAGTGACTTTAGTGCTGGTGAAGCGGACTGGATTTGCCTGCCCTGAAGACTAAAGGTACTGCCTGGGCAGCTGCAGGACAAGCTTTTCCCTCAGTACCATGCCATGCACATGCTCTGCTCCCTGCTCGCATGCTTCCCTCTGTCCCTACAGGGACCCTCCCAATAGTGGGGGGAGAGTGTCCACAGTACATCATCCAGTTTTCCCTCTGCTGAGCTGCAGTTTGTGCTGATGGGGGTGTGTGGATCTACACCAGGAGCAGAGCCAAGACTCAAGTGCCTTTTTCCAGAGGCCTCTAAGAAGACCCTGAACAGTAAAAATCCTCAGCAAATCAGGCTAGGTCAGACCTAATTCTGCTTCTGTCCCTGCACCAAACAGTGACACGGACAGGCAGGTACCCCACTGCCGACGCAGCTGCCGCTGGGATTGCAGCCAGGGGAGCAGGGTACAGGCTGGAGCCGGGAGGAAAGGCTGTGCTGGGCTCCCGCACAAAGAGCCGGGCCAGACGCCTGCCATCCTCCCTCTAGCGGTTATCCAGGGCCTTCGGAAAACAGCCTGTGTCCAGCTCTTGGCCACCACACATTCCTCTGCATCCATCCTGCTGCTGCTGCATCTGGCCCAAGATGTCTCCCCACCCCACCCTTTCCAGCTGCTTTTTGCTTTCGCCTGCCCTAAGGGAGTCCCAGAGTCTCTAAATCCATTCCCGTGCTCCTTTTTTATCTGGTGTGCTTCTCCTTGTGATCTATGTATCCATGCAGCTGCTGGCTTTCCTTGTAGGAGCTCTCTGGTTGTTCAGTGTGAGTGGCACAGATCTGGTGTGGGTCTGTCTGGTGTGACCACCATGCTGCTGCTCTGCTGTTCTGGATCCTTGCAGGCGACTTGTGTCCAGAGTGAGCATCACTACCAGCCCTTGTCCTTGAAGGGTAATGGCAGTCCCAGAGGCCTTTGTGCACCTCGTGATCCCTTTTTCTATCTCTGCTGAGAGTCTCCTAGTCCATGTGTGGTTTGGGGGCTGAGAGGGGAACACTTGCTTTGCTGCTTCTGACAGACAGGCTGGGATGATGCTGTTTTAGGAACTCAGTACTAATTTTAGCAACAGGGAAAGATGGGGGCTTGAATCCAAGTGAGTATTTCCTGACAGTTTAAGAGGCAGGAAAAGTGCAGGATGGTTATCAAAACCTTTCTGGGAGGAAATCCCAGCCTTGGGAGTGCTAGAGGAAGATAGCATCAATCCTGCCTGCTTGGGAACACCCCCTCAACTCTCCTCACTGCTGTTTGACAGCTGCCTGTGGCTAGTTCCTTCTGTCCAGACCTACTTGCTTGATGCTGCCTTGAGATTTTCAAGCATAATGTGTTGCAGGACTTTTCCCTAGGCAATGCTGGCCACTTTCAGCATCTTTTCTACCCTGTGCTCCCAGGCAGTGGCTACCAGAGTAGGGATGTGGCCCTTAGGGAGGGGGATGTGTCCTGGGAAGACAAGTCACCAGGAAGGTGCCAGGAGCAGAGCCAGGCATGTGCCTGGGGCTTGCTGGAGGGAGAGGAGCTGACCTGAGCATGAGACAAGAGCTGGTTAGACAGTTGTGAGAGCAGGAGCTGTTGGGCCTGTCCTGGGGCTTGTGGGACGGGCTCTGCAGCTTTTGACACCTGAGGCTGCTCTCTGCCCTGTCTGCTGCTTTGGCTCCAGCTTTTTCAAGGCTGCCCTGTCTTCCTTGCCCCAGCTACAATCCTGTCTGTTACCAATGTCTCTGGCAGTAGACCTCTCATCTGCTACGCTGTTGATGATCTGTGGGGTCCATTCCCCTCTTATGAGGGTTTCCCCAGTTCCTGAAGGTGATTAGGGCACAGCTCTTTCATCAGTGATGCTGTGAAGCACTCAAGACCTGTATAAATGGGCTGTGCTTCTAGCATCTGACTTGGCATCTGCTCTTGGATCCATGCAGATGTGGTTCCCTCATCAGCAAGCAGTAGTGCTGCCTCTGAATTTACACTGGGTATTATGGTTTGGACAGCAGCTATCAGTTTTTTGTCCAGCTTGTGTTTCATGTTTCTTCTGTCCTGAGCAACAGTGGGTATCCCCCACCTCTGTTAGATCCTTTCTGGGCCCTGTCACCTCTTCTCTGCAAGTCCTAAATGCCTCTGTCAAGGAAGAGGCTTTTTGTTGCTTTCTTGCTTGGCCCTATTGGGATCAGCCCAGTTCATTACAACTTGAAAGTAAGGGAGAGTGCAAATCTGGACAAGGAGCAATATTAGGGCACAGCTCACTTGGGCTATCCTCTGTTTCATTCCACTGGTGAGCCCGTGGCCCCTGGGAGAGTCTCCAGCTCATTCCCTGAGCTCTGAAATTGGTGGTTTATGATAGAGCCAGAATCACAGTGTATTGATGTGTCTGGGCTGCCCCACAGCATGGCTGATATAAAATCTCTAGGGTTTAACCCTTTCTTGAATTTCTGCACTGGGGAATCCATTGAGCATCCCAGAGATGGGCTGAAGGTTGTGCTCAAGCCAATAAGCTGAACACAGCCTGCAAGTTTGTGAAGAACATACGGAAGCCAGAAAAAGAGCCTGTTTCAGGAGTCTTTTTCAAGGATAAAAAGCCCTGGCCGTGAGCTCTTACCCCCAGCTTTGGATGGCTGGGAAGGTGAAAGTCCCACAGCTTGAAGGCAGAAGTGTAGAGGCTGCTAGAGCTGAGGAAAGGAATGACTTGTAACTGCCTTTTCCAGTGTGAGAACTGGGGGAATCCAGTCCCTGCTGCAGGATGTGTACTAAAGGTTACCTGAGTGTGTGGTGTGGGTGTGCAGGTGATGTCAGAGTGTCCAAGCACGGCTGTCACCCACCTGAGCTTCTCTGCTGGGTCAGGAATTCCTGAGCCACAAATAGCCAGTGTCTGGGAAGACCTCAGGGGGAAATGTTGCTACATGCTTGGCCTGTTCCATACCTGCTCCCGGGCATCTGCTGTTGTCAACTGCCAGAAATGAAATCCTGGGCCAGCCAGGCAGGCTTTTGGCCAGCTCCTTTGGCCACTCTTACAAGTGTTTTCTCAGTTTCCTTTTCTGTCTCTCATCCCTCCAGCTGGTGTCTGCAGAGGGTTCCCATTCAGATGCTGGCTCGGTCTGTGCTGATAACCAGACAGAGCTGCCACCCTCCATGGAGCGCACAGGAGGAATTGGAGACTCCAGGCCCCCCTCTTTCCAGTAAGTCACATGGACATCTGTTCTGGTTTCCAAGGGACACATGGTGTGTTTGCTGTAATCCAGACCAGTATCCCAGACCAGCCTGGGACACTTTTACCCGAATTGTCAGGGATGACAGCCAGCAAGAGGGGAGGAGAGTGGGACTGGGAGCAGATTTAAGTGGAGCTGTGTTAGTCAACAAACAAGGGCATGCTGAAAATAATGCAGGGAAAGAGCCAGCACAGCATCCCCAGTCCTTTGCCCTGCACTCATAGATGTGCTGTGGTTGTTCCTGTCCCTCAAGAAGGAGACAGTTGATGGCTGTAACCTTGTGTTTGTCAGGACAGAGGCAGAGAGAGCCTTGTCAAGTTGTTCCCTGTTGAACATATTTGTTGTTTTTATCTCATCACAGCCCTAACACTGGGGGGAGTCGGGAAAACTTGGACAATGAGACAGAGACAGACTCGGTGGTGTCATCACAGAGGGAACGACCTCGTCGGACAGATGGGCCTGAGCATGGTGAGTGTTGGTAATATGGTGAGACCTCTGCAAGGCCATGGCTGAGACATGGTGGCAGCACCAGCTCCAGGCTTGGGGCAGCTTTCTCTGCTCTGCAGAACCTTCCCAGCTCAAAAGGGCTATTCTGTGTCTTTTAGAAGGGCCATAGCCTCACATTGGAGGCAGGAGCTCACTGCTGTGTTACATCAGAGCTTGGTGTTGAACCCTTTAGAGTCAAAGGAGGTATCTCCTGTAGAAGCCCCAAGAGTAGGAGACAGTTGTGCCTCTGTCTTCTTAGCTGAGAAGCAGAATGAGCCTTAACCTTGCCACTTGTGCTGCTTCTTGCTCTACCAAGGAAACAGCTGCAAGTCTTCCACAAGTTTAGCAGCATTGTTCCTACTGGCCCATCAGCCTCTTCCCCATCCTGCAGTGATAGAAGACGTATCCCATAGGAGATGGATCTGATCCCGCGGGGGACTGGGAGTTATGTGGCACTAGATGGAATTGTGTGATGGCCAGATTTGTTCTGAGGAGGTTGCCATGAGCCCTGCATAGGGGAAGGGTTTATCTCAAGCCCACTGAGCCTTGTCTTTTCACAGCACCCAGGGTGAATGGGACAGTGAAGGGAGAGCGGCGGCGAGACCTGGGTGGATACGAGAGCTCCTCCACACTCATGAGCAGTGAGCTGGAGACCACCAGCTTCTTTGATTCAGATGAAGATGACTCCACCAGCAGGTAGGAGAGCTTGGGCTTTGGGGAAACACTAATTTCTACCTGACTCCCAGAACAGAGAGATGCAGGGCACAGTAGTCTTGGGCTCAGACCTGCTTCTCTCTCACCCAGCAGACCCCTCTGCCATTTTCTGTACCCCATGTGCATGTTCTCCCCTCTGCCCCTGCAGTCCTCTATTCCCTGTGCCATTTCCATAGCTCTCTTGCTGCCAGAGCCACCACTATGGCAGTAGAAGAGCTGACTCTTGCTTTTTCCTGCAGGTTTAGCAGTTCAACAGAGCAAAGCAGTGCTTCCCGTCTAATGAGAAGGCACAAGCGACGCCGACGGAAACAGAAGGCTCCACGCATTGAGCGGGTACCCAGGGAGGGGCTGGGTATCCTGGGGAGGGCAGTGCAGGTCAGGGTGGGCTCTCAGGGATTCAGCTGGTTTTGCTGTGGGCATGGCTTCAGTTCAGATGAATGTCCAAGCGCTGAGACTTCAAAAAGTGCTGTGAACATTTTCCAAGCCAATGCAGCCTCAAGAGCTGGGACCACAGGCCTTGTCTCAGCTGTAGAGAGGTCATAAGGACCATGGCTGTTCTCTGGCTCTGCAAAGCTCCCAGCTTAAGACTGGAGTTGTGGGTGGTGGCTGTGGTGCCACAAGGAGGGGCAGGAAGGAAAGGACAAGTGGAGGAAGCTAGGGCTGGGAATGTTACTGAGGCACAGAAGGACATTTCATGTTTTGCTTACGTTGCAGTCCTCGTCCTTCAGCAGCATCACAGACTCCACCATGTCCCTGAACATCATCACAGTCACACTGAATATGGGTGAGTGGGAGGTGTGCATGGAGCCTGCAGTCCTTCCAGAGCGGGATTGGGTCGTGGAGAGGGACTGGGGACGGGGCAAAGGGAACGCATGGGGGAGGAGTGGGGACATGAATTATGTAGGAGATTGGCTTCTCTTGTAGAAATTGTCTCTCAAGAGTTTATGTGTCCCAGGACATCTCTCTGGAACAGGGGTGCAAATCACAATCATTAGGATGTGGTTTTACTGAGGTTAGGTCTGCTTGTGCCTGATGCTTTAGGGTGACTTACTTCTTTCTCTTTCCATCTCTGCAGAGAAATACAACTTTCTGGGCATTTCTATTGTGGGACAGAGCAATGAGCGTGGGGATGGAGGCATTTACATTGGCTCTATCATGAAGGGAGGCGCTGTGGCAGCTGATGGCAGGATTGAGCCAGGAGACATGCTCCTACAGGTACTTCACACCCACATATCACCTTCTTTGGGCCTGGGAAAGCAGTAAGAAAAGACCCAGAAGCCTCCCTGAGAACTTTGGCAGGCTAAACCCAGGAAGCTGTGCTTGGAAGAGGGAAGCTGAGTCACGGCTGAGCTGAGTAGGGAGCTCAGCCTCTGGTCACATCTGTGGGACTCACTTCTTGGTGTTGTTTGCAGGTAAATGACATCAACTTTGAGAACATGAGCAACGATGATGCTGTGCGGGTGCTGAGGGAGATTGTGCACAAGCCGGGGTGAGTGCTTGGGTTGATCCTTCCATCCAGGTACATCTGCACAGTTTGTGCTTGGGGTGTGTGAGTTGTATCTTCCAGCCACATCTGCCAGTGCATCTGCAGAAGCTCAGAACTCAGGGTTATGGTGTTGCTTTGATTCCTGGGTTTTCATGTCCAATGCGAGAATTGCAGCCAACGAAATTCTGGGGAACTGGAGTCTGTGCCCCTTTATTTGTGGGAATGCCATGTTGCAGCTCATTGCAGGGCTATTGGACTAGATGACCTTTAAAGATCCTTTCCAAAACAAACTGTGCTGTGATTCTCTGATTCTATTTGGGTCATCAGCAACCCTCAGGAAGGTCACATTATTTTGTTCATGTCACTAGGGAAACCCATAGCTGGAGGGGAACAAGGTTACTTTACTGGCAGCTTCTCCCTGTCTCCCAGCAGAGAGCTGGCACACAGCATCCACCCATCATGCAGGGGTTTGTGTTACTGTGCTCTGGTTCTAACTCTCACCTTTTTGTTGCAGGCCCATCACCCTGACAGTGGCCAAGTGCTGGGACCCCAGTCCGCGGGGCTGCTTCTCATTACCCAGGAGTAAGTGGATAGCTGACCCACCCTTAGCGCTGGTGCCTAGCTCACGTGAGAGCCCTGCCTTAAGCACTTAGTTGTTGTCTTGTTCCTCCCCTGTGTGTGTGACTCCATGGGGCACCGAATTGGGGTTTGATGGGGTTTCAGCTCTCCTTTTAGGAGGCTGCTATGTCCTATTCCCAGACCAAAATGCCCATAAGCCCAGCCCTCCTTCCCACATCACGCTGGGGACGCGCTTCACTGGGGCAGGGAGGTCACTTGCTCGGGGCGCCAGAGGAAAGAGAAACCCCCCCATAAGTCATAGGGGGATCTCTCCCTCTGCACCTCTCCTGCTGACCCTCCCTCTCTTCTTTCTCTCCCAGTTGCTCCCCAGCGGATCTGGGCTGGGCCAGACTCTCCATGCTCCGATCCGGGTGAGTCCCGGCTAATACTGGGGATGAAATGGGCTGTGCTGAGTCCCTGTCCCTTCCCAGGGGTTGTTTTGATGAGGTGATAATTTCTTACAACTACTGACTGACTCTTTCTTCATTGCAGGTGAGCCCATCAGGCCCATCGACCCGGCAGCCTGGGTGTCTCACACAGCAGCGATGACTGGCACCTACCCAGCGTACGGTATGAGTCCATCCATGAGCACAATCACTTCCACCAGCTCCTCCATCACCAGCTCCATCCCAGAGACCGAACGTAAGTCCTTGTGCCTCTGTGCTGCACCCGCTGCACAGCCTCCTCGCCTTCACTGTGCTGTGAGGGGAGCAATACATCTGCCTGGGGACAGCTGGAGTGGGCCAGATCTGCCCTGCCAAGGGACTGGGAGGGAGGCAGCTCTCGCTGGGCTGGCACTTTGATCAGTGGGAATTCTGCCTGAGAGAATTTATATCACATTTTTCAGCCTTCTGTGTGAGGAGAGTAGAGGAGCCTGGGTGCGATCAGGAGCTGTGTCAGGTGTAGAGGAAAGGCAGTGCAGGCAGTCAGGGGTTAGCTGCTGAGAATGTAGAGCCAGAGGGATTCAGCATGTCCCTGGAGCAGAGCAACTGGGAGCTCCTCCCAGACAGCAGATAGAGCAGGATAGAGGAGGCAGCTGAGAGCAAAGAGCCTTGTGGTGGGGCAGGGTCCTGCTGAGCACAGGGCTCTTGGTTGCTTTCTGAAGGTTTGGGATGATTTGCTATATAGAGCCCTGAAGCAAGGGTCTGGAGAGTTTGGGTGAAGCAACAAGCCAGGAGTTTGTTATAAGTTTGTGACTCTTGCCTTGGCTTTGCCCAAGAGGAGACAGATGACATGTGAAGGATAACATGGGAAGACTGGAATGGGGATTACACAGCATGTACCCCCAGGCCGTCTGCGATGTATTGTTCCCTGGCCCATTCCTCCCGTGTGTGATGCTTCCATGTGGCCCTCTTGTCTCTTCTGTTCTCTCTCACCTCTGCCTACCTTCCTTCATCCACACCACAGGCCTCGATGACTTTCACCTGTCCATTCACAGTGACATGGCCACCATTGTCAAAGCCATGGCCTCACCAGAGTCAGGCCTCGAGGTGCGTGACCGCATGTGGCTGAAGATCACCATCCCCAATGCCTTCATTGGTAAGAGACTGTGCTGCCTGCAGCAGAGGCAGGGATTGGGGAATGGGTGGCCCGTTTTCAAGCAGATATCCAAGGGAGCATCTTTGTCACCATAAACAAACTGTTAACTAGGCAGGAGTCACACATTGAACCTTTTGACCCACTTTGTCTTTGCTCCAATGTGGCTCACTGCCTCAAGGGCCAGCACTTTCCTCACTTGCCAAATTTAACTCTATATTTGGTGGCAGGTTCAGATGTGGTAGATTGGCTCTATCACCATGTGGAGGGCTTTACAGACCGCCGTGAGTCCCGCAAATATGCCAGCAACCTGCTGAAGGCTGGCTACATCCGACACACCGTGAACAAGATCACCTTCTCGGAGCAGTGCTATTACATCTTCGGGGACCTCTGTGGAAGTATGGCTCTCGGCATGGGTGGGAGGGAGAGGATGGAGGGTTAGTGGTCCTGCAGAGCCCTGCTGACACAATGGGGATACACCTACAGCCATTGCCATCAGCCTGGGCCCCTTGTTCTACAAATCATGTTAAGGGAGTGATGAGGAATATCCCAGCTCCCTTGTCCTGCTGCTGAGGTAGTAAAGTTGGAAGCAGCATTGACAGTGTCACCTATGTGATCTTTTCTCCTCGGCAGTCATAGCAGAGTCTTAGTCTTTACTGACTGTCTCCAGGCTCTGAATTTCACTGCTGGCAAGGGGTTGGTGCTCAGGCAACTGGGTTCTGCTCAAATAAGATGGGGGAAGGAATTGGCAGGGTAAGCTGTAGCTCTGATGTGGTCCTTTCCCACCAAGCTGGTCTCTGTATTAGAGTGGCAGCTTGGACTCCCACAGCCTGGCAGTTGTTCAGCCAGGAAGCACAAATGGTGGCATTGACTAACAGAGTGCCAACTTCTTGTGTCTTCTTGCATATCCTGTCCTTGTCCATCAGCAAAAACGGACAGAAAGCTGCTTCACCACACATGGTTGTTTTTCTGCTTGGATTAACCCCTGTCCTCTGCTTTCTTGCAGACATGGCTAATCTGTCTCTTCATGATCATGATGGCTCCAGCGGTGCCTCTGATCAGGACACTTTGGCTCCGCTCCCCCACCCAGGAGCTGCACCCTGGCCTATGGCCTTCCCATATCAGTATCCACCACCTCATCCATACAACCCCCATCCAGGCTTCCCTGACCCAGGCTACAGCTACGGAGGGGGCAGTGCAGGCAGTCAGCACAGTGAAGGTGAGTGAAAAGCACTAAAATATGCTTGCAAATGGGCAGATGTCCTGTTTAGTACAGCAGAAAAAAGATGTTCTGTTCAGGGCTGCAGCAGGAAAAGGCTGCTCAGGCAAGGCCCTATGTGGGGGAAGCCAGGGCAGGAGCCATCTCAGAGGGGTCATGGGACTCACTGCTCAAGGGAGACTGAGAGCACAGACTGTGCTGGGGTCTGGCTGTGCTGGAGAGTGCTGCAGTCCTCCCTTGGCTCCATCCATTCTTCCTGACTTGTCCGAGCTGGCACCTAACCTTGCCTCGTGTGCTTCGCAGGGAGCCGGAGCAGCGGTTCCAATCGCAGTGGCAGCGAGAGGAGGAAGGAGAGAGAGAAGACCGGGGAGTCAAAGTCAGGCGGCAGCGGGAGCGAGTCAGACCACACCACGAGGAGCAGCATGCGGCGCGAGCGTGCGGCCAGCGAGCGCTCGGTGCCGGCCAGCCAGCACAGCCAGCGCAGCCAGCACTCCCTGGCTCACAGCATCCGCAGCCACCACAGCCAGCAGTCGTACGGCCCTCCCGGCCTCCCCCCTCTCTTCAGCCCCCCCATGTTGCTGATGCCTCCACCACCGTCAGCCATGGGGCCCCCTGGGGCGCCGCCGGGCCGTGACCTGGCCTCTGTGCCCCCCGAACTGACAGCCAGTAGACAGTCCTTCCGAATGGCCATGGGCAACCCCAGTGAGTTCTTTGTGGATGTAATGTGAAGCGCCCATCCCCTGTCTGTCTGCTGTCCCTCCTTCCCCCTTCTATCCCTGTTGTTTGTTTCCTAGGACCAGCCCTGGCTTCAACCCTTGTTTTTTTGGGTTTTGTTTTTTTTTGTTTGTTTGTTTTTTTTTTTTGTCTTGATAATGAAAAGAAAAAAAAGGGAAAAAATAATAAATGGAACTAAACCTTGATTCTAATCCCTCCTCGAGCGGGGTGGACAGGCCTGGCAGGCCTGCTGGGTGCTGTCAGCCCATCCCGCCACCAGACTTGTGTATTGCCGATGGTAATTCCCTCCTGCCATCCTCTCTAACCCCATTAATCTGCATCCGTCCCAGCACCCTGTGCTGCTTGCCCGTGTGTCACTGCTGCCTCAGTCCTTCCACCCTAAACATCTCTTCTTTCTTTTCACCCTTTTGTGTTTCTTCTATCAAGCAGCAAAGAATTACGGGGTGTTTGACTTTCTCTGAGCCTGCCGCCCGTGGGGGGGAGAGCTGGAGCGTGGCGTGGCCCGACAGCAGGACACGGAGCTCCAGGGGCGCTGGGCACGCATGGCGCTGAAGATGGCTTCTTTCCTCCCCCTCGCGGAAGATTCCCTGCCCTTCCCACAGCCCTGAGAGGGGAGCAGGGACCAGCCTTATATACGTATTTTAAATCCCATTGTAGTTGCCTTTTGGCTAATGCATGAATGTTCCAGGGCTTCAGTGCCTCCAGGGAGTGGAGAGATGCTGCCACTTCCCTCTTGCCTCCCTTCTCTTGCCCACGTATTGGGCCAAGTCCGAACCTGACAATGCCCCATGGCAGGACCCTCCTTCACCTTGGCCAGGCCTCAGGGCTGGGGCTGTATCTCTGCATCCAGCCCAGAGAGATGGTGATTGCCTGTGCACAGTCTCTTGCGTGACTCAGTGCCCTACACCTGCCCTGGGGTTCTCTGGGGGGATTTAAGGGCAGAGCTCTGCTCCTTCCATCCTGCTCTTTGCCCTCCTGCCTGCAATGTGCTGCTGCCTGTCCTGTTTGTAGGGGCTGTCCCATGCCTGGGGCTGGCGGTGGCAGCTGTGGCCTTCTCCCTCCTGCTGTCGCGCTGCTGCTCAGCTTTGTGATACGTTCAGGGGCCTGGACGGAGTTAGAAGGCAAGGGTGGGGCACAAGTGGTTCACTTTCATGCTTTGGAGAAATGTGGAGGTCCCCTGTATATGCCCTCTGAAGGGCCTGAGTCTGTCTCCTCCTCTGCCCAGTGCTGCTGGGTGGCTGCTGGGAGGGACAAACCTTTGGGACAGCCCCACTCCCTCCGGGCTGTGAGTGGTGCCTGGTGGCAACACGAGCTCTCCAAGGCTGAGACTGCAGCCTGAACCATGGCCTCTGGGCTCAGTGTCCACAGGTGTGCTGGGACAGTTGAGTCTGTTTGCTTCAGTGCTGCCTGCCTTTCTTCCTTACACTTCTGGGTACTTGGAGACGTGCCTGGGGCTGGGGCAGCCCTTTCCCCATGCCCAGGGCCAAGCACGGTACAGTATGGACATGCTCGACCCTGCTGCTGTTGGTGCTGGCGCCCCGGCGCCCTGTCCTGCCACGCCGTGGCTTTCTCCATGAGCGTTGCCTCCTTTCATCTTTCTTGTGTTCACGGTTTTTATACAATGGAGTTGAAATGTATTTTGCTCCCTGGGAGTCTGCATTGCCTCTGCAGCCCTCCTGCCAGCCTCTCACACACCATCAGTTCATCTCCCTGACTCCCTCAAGCCTCTCCTTCCCTCAGCCCGCTGGAGTCAGACTGTCCCCAGTAGCCTCCCTGGCCACTGCTCACCCCTTGCCTGCCCTACCCACTGGGTTTTATAAAAACAACACCAATCTTGTTTTTATTTATAAACATAGTTTTATTGGACTCCTGCCTTGTGTCGTTCGTTTATTCTTTTCCCCTCAGCCTCCTCCATCCTGCCTTTCGCTCTAAAGATCCCAGCAGGATGAGGGCACCCTGTGCTAGTGTGCCAGCTGTCTTTTCCCGGGATGCCGAGGGCGGCTGCGGGCTGAGTCTCTCCGGAGCAGGGCCTGGGCGGGGGCTCTCGGGGTTCCCTGGGTGCCCGTTTCCAGCGGCAGCACTGCGCGGAGAACCAGGGCCCAGTCCGACCGCGGGCGCTGGCCCTTGGCGCAGCAGTGCGGGGCGGGGTAGCGAGGATGCCTGGGCGCGAGGCCAGCGGGAGCTCGCAGCCCTCTGGAAGGGCGCGGCGACCTCAGGACTTTGCAGGGCGAGCGCGGCCTCGTGCCCGCGCAGACCCCCGGCCTAGCCGCTGGCTGAGCGCAGCTGCCATGCTGTCCTGGCCCCAACACAGACTACAAGTCCCAATATG
>JANPWX010000109.1:47601-75618 GCA_024734555.1 Trochalopteron elliotii | reverse complement strand
GGAGCCGGGAGGGAGGGAGAGAACCGGAGCCGCTCGGGAGGGCTTTTCCTCAGCTTCCTCTGAGGGGGTGCTGGGCTACCCCATCATTCTTTCGTACATTGCTTGTGGCTCGGGGGTTACTGACAGCTGTTAATTAACTCTTTGGCTGGAATACCTGTGTGGCAGCCTTGCGGTGCTGCGCCGGGGGAGGGTGGGGATAGGGTCGGGCTATGTGTGACCAGGAAGGCCAGCACCGATGCGTCAGGTCAGCCTGAGCAAAGGTTTTTTCAGTCGGATCGGGCTGGAACTTCACCGTAAATTATTTGCCTGTACTACTGATCCAAACGTGAATTAGCTAGGTCATGGCTTGCACTCTGCTTCCTGCCTGGAAAACCTGCTGAGGCAGAACGCAGCGCTGCTGATGCCGAACTGCTTATTCTGAGGCTTAAAGCAGGCTCCTATCCAGGGGCTCTTGTGGATGCGTTTCCGTATCCATTCTTCCCAGGACTAGGTTTTTGGATTCAGCAAAACTGCAAGAAGCACAGCCTCTGTTTATCACCCAGTGCAGTTGACTTCTCTTCCCACTGGGAAATGACTTGCTTTTGATCTAGTGTTCTCTCCATAAGCTGTGTGAGTCCGTGATCTTTTTTGTGCTTGCTTTAGTATGACAAAGCTGCTATCAAGTTTTAGCCTCAGGCTGCCAAAATCTGAGCCTGGAACTTGCCCAGATAGGTGAGTCTGGATGGCTTCTGTGGCTTGGAAGTCTCGGTATTGCAGGCTTCTAACTGTATGTGGGCTCATGTGGTGTTTGGTTGGGTAATATTTACTTGAATGCTGTCAGAGCTGTACCTACTATTTTTTTCCTATAGTAAAAGCTGTGTGTGTCCCTGTGAGTTTTGCTTGGAGGGACAATCTCAGATCTGAAGAGATGCTGCCAAACTGTCGACATCCATATTTTTCCTGTCAGAAGGGAGGCATCACTTCTGTTCTGTAGGAAATACCATGTTACTGACATCTAGTGACAAAGATACCTGGTGTTCTTTGGGCTGTTAGAGTGGCCACGTTCCAGGGAGAGCACTGGGATGTCTTCGAAGGGTATCATGGCTGGCTGCTTCTTCCTCCCAAAAGAGCACAGTCCTGGCTTTTGGAGAATTGAATCTTGAGGCTGTCAAGGGTTACATCCTGAGTTCTTTGAAACACAGGGGACTGGACATGCATTCTTGTTTGATACTGTCTCTTTCCTTTTTTTTTTTTTTTTT
Source organism: Trochalopteron elliotii (assembly GCA_024734555.1). Classification (NCBI taxonomy): domain Eukaryota; kingdom Metazoa; phylum Chordata; class Aves; order Passeriformes; family Leiothrichidae; genus Trochalopteron; species Trochalopteron elliotii. The sequence continues at coordinate 74,380 of JANPWX010000109.1, read as the reverse complement.
TTTTTGGTGGAACAGGAACAGTCACTAAACAAAGCAGGCTTTATAAAGAAACTTCCTGTAACCCTGGTTAAACTTTTCTTGCCTCATCTCTGCAGTGAAAAAAGGTAAAGCCAAGACTGTCTTTTGCAGCACAGTGTCTTGCACTGGTTTTCTAAGCTTATTCTACTGAAGACCATTAGGGTATTTAAAGGCTGTTCCTGGGGCTAACTGGAGGATGGCCTGTGGTGCCAAAATATAATTGGTTTGTGAGGCAGAGTCTGCCTCTCTCCTTTAGTGAGTGACCTACTGAGTCAAAAGTTACTGGCAAGTCATGTATTATTTTGATCTTGGCAGGAGATCAGCAGCTCAGCTAAAAGCTTGCAGGCAGAGGCACAGAATGTGAAATGCAGTTATCTGCTCTCCAGTAAGAGTACTGAGAGAAAAGCTGATACATCAGGGCACCTAGACCATTAGTGGTCTGCAGAATACGAGGTCTTACTCAAACTCCACTCTGTGCCTCTAACCTCCTCTGTTAGAAGATGCTTAAGAAGCAAATCACTGTTCAGGTTTCTAGCTCAGGAGTAAAAAGCAAGTAGTTCATACTGACTTTAGAAATGCTTTGGTAGAAGGGATAGAAATAGAAAAAGGCATTGGGACTGTTGACATCAGGTTGGGCTCAAAATATGGCGGCCAGGTGTGTTAAATGCTGTACCTATGATGTTTTACTGGAGTAAGGGAGCCTCTTGTGTGTCTCTGTGTCAGTATTTCTCTCTGGTTACCCTTCAGACTAGCTGCGTGCAGTATGGCATGCAGATGTGGGCTGTAGGAGGAGAGCCTGGTAAGAGAACGTGCTTCTCTTCCTGCCCACTGGTTATGGGGATTTATGGGATTGTGTTTAAAATAGGAACAGTTTCTCTGAAACTGATGGGTTTATCTCAGGAGCTCTTTAGCTCAGGGTATGCCCCTTAAGTAAATTATGCACCCTTTCTTTCCCAGGATGAAGTGATTGGAGCTGCTCTTGTTTAAAACCAAGTACAGCCCATGGCCTCCTGGAAAGTGGCTAATGCAGCCCTCTAAGCAAAGCTTAGGTGCTCAGATTAGCTGGTGGGGTGATGGCATTGTTTTGAGCCTTAAGTCTTTTGGGTTGATAATGGCTAGTGCTAGCTGAAAGGATGGGTTTTCCCAACAACTTCAGTTTGCCAGAGCAGCCTGACTAATCCAACTTCTGCTTCAAGTATTGTGACTTGTCCAATATCATACTGATTTCTGGAATGCAGAAATGACTGCAGTTGGTGATTTGCCTTCAGTACCTCTACTGATTTCTTCCTGGATGAGAACTCAGCAGCTGATGTACCTTGAACTGCTTAGTTAGATAAGCTCATTAATGCACAGAAGTCTTACTTACTGTTAAGTCAGAACCCAAACTGTCTTTTAATAGACTACTAAAGGGGTTGGTTGCTTTACACCAGCTTATTAGCTGACTTGTGATTGCTGTTTCCTGGATGTGCTCTGTAGATTACAGAAACCAGCATTCCTGTTTGCATTCAAACTAAGTGATGTCTGTGCTGTAGGAAACTTCCAGCCCCTTAATGGGGGTGACAAAGTACAAGTAGCTGAGTCTTGGGCTCACTACTGATCAACTTGTGTTTATTTGTACCCTGTACTGGATGGTGCAGGGAACTCAGTGAAGCTCATGGGCTGTCTCACAGTGGGGCTGTGGCCAAGAGAGCTCTGCAGGTGAGCAGCAGTTCTGACATCTGCTCATCCGGCCTCGGTCAATGGCTGGTTGAAGGCTTATTTTCCCCACCTGTAGTGCCAGACTTTTCTGGACTGGTTTCTCTATGAGTAAGAATAGCCAGAACAGCTGGCTTGGGACAATACAGCTGATCCCAAAGCTGCCTCCTAAAATGAGTGGACAGATGTGCTCCCTGGTGATGCTACTGGTGCTCATCAAATCCTGGCACAACTGGGGTGATAATGGGAAACTGTAATTGTGTTGTTATGGGCAGCCTAAGAACTGCTGCAGTCACGTTGCTCCTGAGCACTTATTCTTGAGCTGCTGTGTCACCACTGCACCTCTCAAGAGAGGATTTGCTGAGCAGATGCCATGAGAGCAAACAGGCCTGGCTCAAGAGTTCCTCAACTTCTGACTGCACTGGACTTAGAGAAGCTGGCATGGAAGGACACAAAGAAGCATATTTGTGCTTTCCTGAGGCAGAAATACCAACATAGGCCCAAAATTTATGGTGACTCTGGTACTGTTAGGCTGTAGGCACATTACACTGCTAGTGACACGTTTCTTTCAGACAGTTCCTACTTCTTTAGGAGCTAGAACAAGTACTCCTTGCCTTGCATGTGAAACTGGAGTTACTGCAGCCATGTTCTTTTTACCACTGAAGAAAACTGACTAAAAAGTCGCTGTTTTTTCTAAGCAACAAATTAGAGCAGATCAGCTTGTTTGTTTTCACTTGTGCAGATAGTTGCAGAAGGCAGAGAACTGTGTTCTTATGTTTATGGTGTAGGTTGAAGCTACCATTGTCTCTGCTGGTGCAGGGAAGGGTAATGGTCTGTATAGTGTCACGTGAAAGACCTCAGGTTATGGGACAAAGGTATTGGAGAAAATCACTCATTTGAATATCTGTGTATCTGGGATTTAGGCTACGATTCAGGTTAGTCTTTCATACCCTAATGAACAGATGACTGATTATTGCTGGTGTGATGCTGTGGCTTCTCAATTAGAGAGACCATGGAAGGCTGCACTGAACAGAAACTACAGCATTGGTACTGTGTGCTCTGGTGGTCCTGAAAGAGTTGCTGTAGATAAACAGCTGCAGAGGTAACAAACTGTGCTGGTTAGTTGATTCCTTATGTGTGCCTTGTATAGTCTAAGAAAGCTCCATGCTGCATGTTGTTCATTTTTCTACAGCTATTATAAGTCAGAATTGATGAAGAGGAAATGGAAGAGGAAGGCTGGGCACTCACATGCTGCAGGACAGAGCTGCTATTTATCTCCACTTGATAAATGCAGGTTTAGTGCCTCATCTGACTAGGTAGCTCCTAGTCCAGCCACTTGTTGCATCCCACAGTATGTGAAACTGACAGTCCAGCAACAGGATCCTGCTGCCTGGGCTCCTGACTCCAGCCATGCATTCAAGTGGGTGGCACACTGAAAGGATGAAGTCTGACTTTTGGAGAACCACCTGGTTTTAGATCAGACCTAATAAACAGAGCATTTTCCATCTGTGATAGAATTGGTGGTCAAAAGCAGTTTTTCAGATACTGTGCTTTATTGTATCTTTATCTTTCTCTGGACTCCCTTGGTTATGGTCTGCAGCTCACCTGCTGCAAATTGACTTGTGGGGCTTCATCCAGCCTGTCCTGGTGGTTTGAGAGAGGGGTGCTTATTGCACATCCCCTGCACAGTGGGAGCACTGAGACATGATTTGAGGCAGGTATGTGTGATTCTTAGGAAAAGGCACGTTACCGTGTCAGTCATTGTAGGCCCAGCTAATCCTGCTGCTTTTCTGTTATGTAAGTACTGAAATGCATTAAAATTTTTATCCCAGCCTTTGTATTTATACATGTACTTTTTTTTTTTTTGTACCTGGCTGTCTTAATGCTATAACTTTGCCACAGTTGTTCTAAAGGTATATTTTAATGCTCTCATCTTCACTTGATGAGTCATTTTCATGTCATCTTAACTTCTGGTGGGTTTACAGACACGTATATAAGTGTGTGGTCTGTCTATGATGTTCTTCATGCTCCTTTTCTGTTCATGGGTTGAAATGAAATTATATGGGAATGTGAGCACTTGGCAAGAGAGTAGGAAGCCTACTGGCCTTAGGTATTTAGAGGAGCTGCATTCAGATGTTACATCTACCCCAGTAGCTGCTTGAAGAATGCAGAGTGTATTGGGAGAGTTCCTAAATTAAGGTGATTACTCACCAACTGGTGTGAATTCAGCATACATGTGGATTATCCCTGTACTTTAACTAGAATAAATCCATCCATACTGTAAGTAGAAAACAGGACTCCAGCTACCAGTGTGAAGCAGGTTACCATATGTTCAAGCTAGGGAAACAGGAGGAGTGGAACTGCAAAGCTCTGAAAATGCTGTTGGTGGATCATTAACCCAAAGGTTTCAGCTAGAGTCATCTTGTTTTCCAGGCACTTGGTGGTAAACAGTTGAAATGGTGGGCTTTGCTCTTAAGCTGTGTCTGACAGTGCGATATGAGGCTGAGGAAACTCAGAGCAAGCTCCATAGAAAAGGCTGACTGGAGAGGAGCAGAATGAGTCATTGAAAGCCGATTGAGCAATGCTTTCTGAGTCATGTTGCTAATGCACAGGGAGCAGATGAACCCATCTCCTGTGCTGGAGTTTTTATTCTGAAGCTTTCTGATTCCAGCAGCCATGAGTCACTGAATGTCAGTCTCAAATTAATTTCACCCATCTTCTCTGCAGTTCTTAACCACTGCAAGTACTAGGATCTTTCACTTCCACAGCTGATCTGTAAAGAAAACTATTAATTATTTTAAAAGATGTGGAAGATTGTGCTATGTCTGAACTGTATCACTAAAATCCTCTTTGTAGTTAGAATGTAACCTTGAAATAGTTGAAAGGAGTATCTGTGAAACTTGAAACACAAGGGAGGATCAAAACAAAGCAGGCTTATTTCCACTACAGCCACTTCAAGGGGAGCCATTGTCGTCTTGAAGAGCCATTCTTCTTGCTGAGCTTTAAGCAACTTTCTTTTGCATTCTGCCTTTGTATAGCTTTCCTCTCTGTTCATAGATCTCTGGGCTACTTACTCCACCTCTTGAGTTTCCAGCTGTGTGCACATGCTTCCATTAGCTGATGGAAGTAATTCTGTGGTGGAGAGGGAGTGTAGTCACTCTGGCCTTGTGTCTTGGAGGATGTAGTGCAAGGTTTGAACAAAAGACTGGAATGTTGTCCGTGTTCCCTGAACTCCCATCGTGGGCAAGCTTGGTGAAGGCTGACAGAGAGCAGCCCTACACCAAACTGAATTTGCTGTAAGTAAATTGTGTTGATGCCATTGTGCTGTCTGATGCCTGCAACTCTTCAAGATGCTGACCTGCAGAAGTTGAGCAGACAAGGGAGATCTGCTTGTAATTGTGCGAAATGCCTTGCATAGTTGAGACCTCTTTGTTCTCTGATGTCATTAGATGGGAGTGCAGCTGGAGGTTTATACTGCATGTGTCCTTCAGCTACTGCAAAGAACTGATTGATAGCTGGTAGAGTTGGGTAGGTCATCTAAAACTCTTTCCTTATAGTCACCGTTTTTAACCCATGTGACTGCTGGTACCTGGAAAAAAAATTACCAATTGTCTGATACAAAGCATTAGGTAAATTGTACTTAAGTGTAAATTCAGTATGAATTTAATTTTTAGAGCTGTAGAATTGTGAGTTCTTTCAGACTTGAGGAGAATCATAACTCATATGGAGGCATTCTGCTCCTGCATGTGAAAATAATGCTCGTGCATGTCTCAGGTATGTATGGTTGGCTGCCCTTATAAAACAAACTCAGAATGGTGTTGATCCTGTGGCCAAATCCGTAGTAGTAGGGAAAAGTACAAGCTCAGGTGTTAACCAGGGCCAGAGCCAGCCTGTTTCTGACTTTGAGCAAGTTCATTATCAAGTTGTTTTTCCAGTGTAGTACAGTAAGCACACATTAGCTGGTTGGTGGCAGATCTGTGCATACTTCTATTTTGTACCATACAATATTTTGCAATAAGAGCATTCCTGTTCAGTGGTTATGGCAGTGGATGTGTGTAGATATGAGGGTATTCAAAGTAGTAAGGGCAAAGTAGATCAAAGTAGACCAAAGAAGTGCAGGTGGGACTACAAAATGGCACCCTAAATCCAAGATTGTACAGTTGTACAATGGTGTGTATAGAAGGTGTGTGGATGGAGTAGCACAGGCAATCCTGGCTTCACCTGTAGCTCTTCAGTATGAGCCAATGCAGCTCTTAAATGTGCCAGTGGAGGTGGAACCAGGAGCTAACTTTGCATGGGGGATCTGAAGCTTGAACTTCTGGGATATTTTGTATAAGGAAGAAGCCTAGCATTTCATTGCATTCATGAAGAAGTTTTGAAGACTAAAAGCCTTTGAATTATGATCTACTTTCCATCAAACATTTTACTAACATGTAAGATGAGGAAGCAGTTGACTCTGCTGCCTAGTACTGTGATGCAATTAAAAATACTGATATTTTTTGCCCGTAACTTCAGCAAAGCTGTTACAGAATGTGTTCTAACCTAACATATGAGAAAGCATGCCATCATTATTTTAGAAGGCTTTTAATTTCCAATGCAAAGCCTGATCAGCAATCTTCTACTTGTTTTATAGTAATGCAGTAAATATTCAAATAAAGGCTTTTTCAAAACGTGGTTGGCTTGTCATGCTGGCAAAAGGCTTTGTCTTGTATATGTTGCATGTCTGATCCTGTTGCTCATTAAAGCAGACATTTTCTTTATACTAAAAATAGTGAAACAAATAACTTAAGCAGCATTAAAACCCAAGAGGGAGATTATTTTTTTTAAGACTAGGATGTGCTTTCTAGGATTCTTCTGGAAAGGGTTTGTAGGATTCTTATGATCCAGCTTTGACCAGTTGCATAAGCTTCCAGGAAGCTGCTCTATACAATGCAAGCCTTAAAGAGAATGCAGGAACTCTTCATCTTTGATTGCAATAGTCCATATCTGAATGTGGAAGCCAGCACTGTAGAAGTCTGAAAACGCACGCTTGTTTCTTATCAGGAGTGAAAAACTAGTAAGTAGGAAAGAATTTTCTAGAGTGGGCAACAAGCTGCTTTCACTTTTTTTTCTCTTTTTTTCATTGTTTGGCCTGTGTAAATGACCTTGCAGATGTTTCAGCATCTGCCTTTCTTGTTGGGCAGCTGTGTTCAGTTCTCCATGTTTTGAGTTTCAGCCCTGCATGTTACCTCTTTGTGACCTTTTCATGCCTGTTAGGGCTGTGTGTGCTTTGTGTCAGTCTTAGTTGTGAGTCTGTGGTACAGCCACTTCCTTAAGTCTGAAAAATTTGGTTTGTTTGGTTGACCAGTGGGATTGTCTTCTGCTGTGGGGATGATGATGTTGCTGCCTGTACAGTTTGTAGCCTTGGTCATGAAACAGTGAGCAGCCACAGAAGGCTTTTCCCACTCTTAACTACATGGGAACTTTGGAGCTGCCTATGTCTTCATAGGTTTGGTTACAGAGACTTAGAAGTAAATTAAATGCTTGTGTCCTGAAGTTATGAAGTGTTATAGTTGGAAATGGAAGAAAAAACATATTTGTAGAGCTGTTCTGTGCTAATCGGAGTCTCAGACATGAAAATATGTTGGTGACAGTGCCACGAGAAGCCACTGACAGGTGGCAGAAGGGAGCTGATTAGTAGCCAGAGATACATGACCAGCAGAATGGGGGAATAAAAGCCAAAAAGCTCACTGCTGAGCTTTGGGAAGACTGCTTGTCTCTTTCTATTTTGACTTAACTGACTTTTGGGCTCCTTTTTTCCCCTTTTAATAAACAGAAGCAGCCATCTGGAAGCTGAAAACCTATAGCAGAGAAGTATGAGTAGTGTTATTCTTTGAGGACTTACTAGATGTAGCTAAAAATGTTGGTGTAAAGGCTGAGGAAATTTAAAGTTTCTTTTTTGTCTTGCTGAAGTTAAAAGTAGTGGCTGCACTGTAAACCTTGGTTTAGCATAGAACTCACATCTGCAGTACCTCCTTCAGATGGGCAGCTACTGTAGTCTATTGGGTGTAACTTCTAGAGGGTACATTACTCTTGATAATCCAGAAGTCCCTTAGTCCCTCTGATGTGTATATTGGTTTTGTATTCTCTTTTTTTCCTGACCTTTGAGGTGATCTAAGGCTGGGTCACTTTAACTTTGTCATTGCAGCATTCCTGGGCAGACACATATCAGTTCACTGTCAGCATCTGTCTCTAGGTTGGCCTCTCCCTATCCTTTTCACCCAGCCCAAACTAGTGGGTGTAGGCTAACCCACCCAAAGAGCAGTGTGGAGATGGTTGTTATCTAATGCTCTGCAGTGCTCAAGCTGAGCAGTTCCTTTGTGATCACCCCAAGGTCTGCCCTGTCAGAGTTGCAGTTCTCTTCTTGGGACTAAGCCAACCAAACAGTTGCTGCTTGTGGGTATTATGACTTTGACCTAAGTGAGTAGGAGTGCATTAGACTCCAGGAATGGGGTCTGGTGAATAGCTGTATATTTTAAAATAAGTCTTCTGTATCAGTAATGTCTACCCTATCAATAATATCTAATGTCTTTGGGGAGAGCTCTGTAGCTTTCTCCAAAGCAATCTTCCTTTGAAGAAAGAGAAAATCAGCAGTTTAGGAGGGTAACATCTGAGGGACTATCTCCCAATTCAAGTGAGTCATGATTGTGACTACTCCAGTGGTACATTGTGGCCAAATGGCTCTGGGTTTGAATTCTGAATTGTGACTCAATACGGCTGCTAGGGATTAGCAAAGGCTCTTATACTGATGTGTAAAAACTATGTAAAAGTGGTAATAAATGGAGATGTACTTGCTGCTAGGAACCCCCTGTCATGTGGTGATGGGCTTGGTGGCATGTCAGACATTTGTGTGAACTGCATGTAAAAAGACTTAGGAATTGTGTCTGATTTGTATCTCAGTCATTAGGGAGATAGACAGATAGTAGAAGTAAGGGGTCTTTGATTTGCTTGTAGTTCCAGGCCTGTGTTTTTTCTCACATTCAAGAGGTTTGTTTTGGATACTTGTCCTTGAGGCTTAATCTGTCCTTGCTGATTTTTGGAATGAGAAGTAAGACAGCTTCTATTTCAGTGCCAATTTTAAGCTTTAGTCCTGGCTACAAGCTGTTTCTGTACAGCCTACTTATATATGCTCTTTCTTGCTTCAGGTATTAAGCAACATGGGAAGTGAAGACTAAAGTTCCACCATGATCGGAGGCTTGTTTATCTATAATCACAAAGGAGAGGTTTTAATCTCTCGCGTCTACCGGGATGACATCGGGTAAGTGCTTCTGTTGCATCCCTGGTTTTTGCATTTTTGTCTCATTTTGGTGCAGTAAACGACCCAGAGCTGCTTTGTTCTGCATTAGCTGTGCATGCATGTAAGACTGCAACTCAACTTGCTGCTCTAGGCTTAGCTTAGAAAAAAGAAGTTTAAGCCCTGGTCACCTACAGTGAAGGATGGCCTGCAGCCAAACCTGGGACTTTTCGGTGGTGGGGATCTGGCCATTATTCCAAATGCTTCAGCAGCATGGACTGCCACTGTGGGAGCCTACCTCACTGTAATTGCTAAAACTTTACAGGAGCAGTAATGTGAGAAATGTCTGCCACACACTATAGCTAGGGCTCTGAATTAATTTCAGGCACTGATGTCTAACATCAAGTACAGGCATGCAGGAACTGTGGTCTTGGAAAGTTTTATCTGCAAGCAGTCTCATAGCAACCATGACTGTACTACTACAGCTGGCTTTCTGTCCCCCAGCTTTGTATGGCAGCCTTGTGTCAAAAGCTTATGTTGATTGGGTAGCTAAAGTTGTGGGAAGCTTTGAAAACCTTCAGTAGATTGTAGGTGTCTTGTTGCACTTCCCCAAGTGATACGATGCTCACTTAGACTGGATCTGTGCAATCCTTAGGCTGCTAGTTTCCAGAAGGTATCTAAAAATATGGTGTCTTGTAGGCAGTGGATCATAAGTGATGGTGCTGCTTGGGCTGAAAACCTTAAATTTAAGGGTTTTGTGCACAGCAGTACTCCTTCTAGTGGGTTTTCATTAGTGTCAGGCATTAGGTGGAAGTTAGTGATTAAGTTGGCATAGTTAAGACAGAGCTAATGGAGACAGAGCTGTGGTAGGTGCTAATTCAAAGTTCAGTGAGAGAGAGCCTTCAGGCCAATTTAGGAAAAAGTAGTTTGTACCAGGTCTCCACAATGACTAGTGGTAGGATGTGCTGCAAAATAACTTGTTGCCATAAATCACAAAAAACTGTCAAGCCAGTCTGCCTTCAGACTGGTCTGGTCTGAAGAGTATATCCTTTCTGGTTATGGATTGTCTAGTGGAGGTTAAAAGTTGAGGTAGAACTAGTAGCTAGTCAAGGCTTGTGCTGTTTCATCAAGGGAATAGTCAACACAGTGTCTGTAATGAGGCTTCACCTAATGATCTTTTAAGTCTCTTGGCTTGTTCTAGGTCAGCTAAGGCAGAGTAGCTGTTCTAAGGTTGACTGAGTTATTCCAGGACTTCCACACATAGTGAGCCAAGGAAGCATTGTATTTCTCAAGCAGAAAGCCAGTGGCTATAATGCTTTGCCTCTTTTCTACTGTACAAACTCTCATCAGTCTTCAGTACTTGTTAGCTGAAGCTCTTCAGAGCAATTCATATGACAGGACTGACTTTTTAAAGCTGATATCACAGTGACTGAGCCAAACTAGTCTGGATTGTAAGTAACTTCAGAGAATATTTCGAGTGGGGGCTAGGGACAGTTTCACTGCAGTTTCTGGCAAAAAACATTTTTTTGTGGTTTGCAAACTTAAAACACTTACAAGATTGTTCTCAAATTGACGTTTATTCAAGAAAGGCCTTTTGATTTAAATAGCATTGCGGCTGTGGAGATGCAAACTGGGGAGCAAAGTAGGTATTTTTAACATGATCTTCTATTGCTTTTTATGTTGGCTCATTTCTCTTACAGAGTGAGTGCCTTATGTTCAATACGTGATGAAGTACTTCCTGCTGGCTGGCCAAAGCTAGAAAATGGGATTTCCTGCCTGATCCTATCTTAACTTTTTCATTTGGCAGAATGCCAGAATATTCCAGTATTTTCTCTAGGACTTGAGGAATTAGTGTTCCTTTCAGTGAAATCATCCATTCAGTTCTTGTGAAAGTGTCAGTCTTGTGACTTAGATGGAGCTGGTGTTGGCTATTAACCGAACTTGCTCCCCAAGGTGCTAGATTTCTTCTCAAACAGGCTTTCAGTGCTGGTTTGGATTTTTTTTAAACAAGCAGCCTTACAGAAAAAGTTGTTATAAAATGGCTGTGCCTCATCTTGTGGTGTAATCAAGGAACTGAGAGTCTTTCCATTTCCTAGTCTGAACATTAGCATTAATGCCAGGTCTGCTCAAAATTTTTAATATCCTAACCCTCAGTGGGAGGTAGGGAAAGGAATAGCCATGATTCTGTAGTTTATACTCAACTCTGTAGGAGTTCTGTCTCTAACCAAACCGCTGAGTGATAGACTTCTAGCATACTATACAGTTCTTAGTTCCTGAGCAGTAATTCTGAAGTGCTGAGGTCTGAACCCACCGTGCATGTTGGGAGGTAGTTGAATAGGAAACAAGCATAACTGCTCCTTGTCTTCATGAGTGATTGATCCATAAGACTCCTTAATCTTGGCCATTGCCTTTGGCATTCTGAAGCCTTGGTTTCGGAGCTGGGAGATATTAAAGGTCATCTGTGGTTATAGAAACACCTCCCCTTGCACAGTTTAAGGGTCTTAAAAAGCACATACTAGCTCATATGTAATCACCAAAGTGACAAACAACCAGGATATCCTTTTGACTTTAAAGGCAATAGTACCACAGAACTTGAACTTTCTTTGCTTGCAACGTAGAATGGCTTTGGTGCATGTAGCGCATCTGTCCACACAGCAGCTAGCTGCATGTATAAGCAGCCTTATTAAAAGAAAAGAAAAAAAAAAAAAAAGGCAAAACACCATGCGTATAACTCAGGGTACCATGGAGGGATCTGCTGTAATTTCCAAGTGCTTTGTTCTTCAGTGACTTAGTCATTGGGGAATCTACCTGCATTTAAGAATGCAGCTGTGTGATAAAACTTAAACTATTTGAAACTGAGCAGCTTACATGACAAACTGCATGCACGTTAAATGTAATAGGTGTTTGGTTTCTGAGCTTCTAATACATCACGTCAGCTTCGTGGCTCTTGATCCTTAAGGAAAAAGTGCAAGCTGGATAGAGCAGTGTCTGAATCTGCAGGATGTGCCCTGTCTCTCCAGATGTGCTCCAGCTCTATCAAACTTGCTGTATTTCCTGTTGGCTGGACCAAACCAGAAAGCATCGACCCAAACACCTTAAAATGAGAAGTACTGTCATAGAAATTCCCACCCAGACTTGTAGCCCTGTCCTGAGGCAGACTGCGGTCCCCAGGTGATGCCTCTGACTGAGGCTTTGGGGTTTTTCCACACCAAGGCCTGCTACCTGTATTAGCAGAGCAGACTGGGTATCACTGTTGTGATACAGGTGCAGCTCACCTGCACTAAATGCCCAGTTGGCCCTAAAGTTCAGCCAAACACAAATCTGTCCATGCTGACAGCCTGACCATGGCTGTCAGTGTTGTACCTTGCAAGGGCTTCATTGCTGCTGTAGCTTGTTACTGTCCATCCAATGCCACCTTGGCCTTTTGTGCCAAGGAGCAGGGGGAGGGGGTGCTAGTTGGTCTCTTCTTATCTCTTTGGATTCATTGTGCCTTGTGTGTGTGTTTCTAACCCTTTCTCTTGTTGCTGTCACTCCTCCTTTCTCCGCTGGCGCCATTTCTGTCCATCCCATCTCATTGGCTGCTGTAGCAATAGGTAAGAGACGCGTGGTAGGCCACGAGTGGCACTGCACAGTGGGCACCTGGTGTGCTAGCAAAGCCTCCCTGACCTGAGGCTTCTCCTCTAGTGTGCACCAGTCTGGTGACTGGTTCTGGTGCTACTTTCAGCGGGTTAGAACTTGAGGCCAGGAGGGCTAATGCTCCAGAGCAAGCTGAACTTTCCTTGCAAGGCTTACTGGAGGGGAGGATTTGGGCTTTTAGATATTGTTATTTTATAGTAGATTAAATTACTTTCTTATGGAAAAACTAAAGTAGAAATTAAATATTAATTTAACTTCAACTTGCAAACTTTCTGGAGCAATAAAACCTGAGAAGTATTCAAAAGCTGGAATTTTGCTTATGGGGGAGTGTGTTTACTGATGAAACTTCTACATATGTCCCCAGACCTTCAAGGAGCAAACACCTGCTGTGGTAGCATATGTTCCTTTGAATATCCTTTGTTTTCTAACTTGGAACTGTGTGTTGGATTGTTGACAACCCTCAGTGCTTGCAAGCATTTGTATGCCTGTATTCTTGCTTGCAAGGATGATATTACTGTCTGCTCTCAAATATGTTTCTGCATAATCGATGCCATGGCCTTGATGCTGGAGTCAGGCCCCCTGTTCTACAGAGTGTCTGAGAGTATGAGTAATAAAGCACGACTAAATGAGTCTTGGCTTTGTGTGTAGACTGTTGCTTTAAGTTTTGATCCTGTCATATAAAGCACTTGGGCTTCCTTCCTGTATTCTCAGGATTGATGGACTTAATTTGGGAAGTTTATTCTGACTTGCAGTTACAGGATAAGGAGACCAGTGTGCAAGAGCTGGCATCCAGAATGTCACTTGGAATCCTTGTGTGACAAGGAGGGTTTTTTCCCTTGTTGCTAGTGTATAGACAGTTTGGATCAAAGAGGGCAGCACCTATGGGCAGCTTGCACAGCACTTTTTCAGCACTGGGCAGAACCCTTGACTGTAAATGGTCCTGGACCATGCAGTACTGCTGACACGTTGCACTGTGGGGACTCTTGAGTCCAGATGCAAGACACCTGTTCTGAAGCAGAGCAGTCTTGAGGTGATGTGTAACTGGAAAGCCAACGGTGATCCTAATCCTCCTGGTGCTTTGAGCCTGCCCTCCAAGGTGTGTGGGGTATGGAGGTGAGCTGGATCTGAGAACTAAAGCTCCCTTCTGGAGTGTACCTGGGCACTGACATCTCTTGGGTGGCTCAGGCAGATTTTGCCATCTGGGAGCAACTGCCATTGACACATATCTTGGGAGACTACAGCTTGCTTTGGGGCAAGAGTGTGAAGGCCTGGGCATGCAGAATAGACAGTAATTAGGTGTTTGGTCAAAACTGGGCTCTTTGAGCCATGTGTTGCTAATGTGTTTGTTTCCACCTATGACAGTCAATTGGGAGTGCTGTCAAAATTTATTGAAGGGAAAGTTTCTTTGCCATCTTACTCCAGATGGAGGTTTGCTTCTTCTGACTACAGTTACTCTGTAGTCCAAAGCTCCCTAGAAACCAGTAGCACTCTCTCTCCTTTGAACTTGTGCGGAATTTAGTGTCTAACTCTGCTCAGAGCCTTCACTTGTCCCTCTTAGAGACATCCCCAGGCACCCTCCCTAGGTGAGCTTGGTGTGTGTAGTTCAATGTCTGGCTGTAATGGCAGAAGCAGAACTGTGCAGCTGGCTGGTTTCAGGTTTGCTGTGCTGACTCGTGTTTGGTGGTGCTCTCGTAGGCGCAATGCCGTGGACGCGTTCCGCGTCAATGTCATCCACGCACGGCAGCAGGTGCGCTCGCCCGTCACCAACATCGCCCGCACAAGTTTCTTCCATGTCAAGCGCTCCAACATCTGGCTGGCTGCTGTCACCAAGCAGAATGTCAATGCTGCCATGGTATTCGAGTTTCTGTACAAGATGTGTGACGTGATGACTGCCTACTTCGGGAAGATCAGTGAGGAGAACATAAAGAACAACTTTGTGCTGATCTATGAGCTGCTGGATGGTGAGATGTTTCGCTTATATACTGTGGCCTATTGCACTTGGTCATTCTGAAGTACTTAGCTTAGTATGGTGTAGTAATAATCCTTGAAGTATTTTTAACGTGTGTGGTAGAGTTCAAAATTAGTTGTTCGACTTTCTAATGCCACCCGTACTGCAGATGTGAATGGCACCTCAAGCCCATAATCTTGTGCCGATTCCCTTCCCTGAAATGGAGGGAGCTGTGCACTTGTACAACTGAGACAGCTGGTACTGGAGCTCAGCTTCTGAGGGGATCCTGTGTAGATGTCAGGCTTTCCTTGCCCCGAGGTATATAAAGAGGACTGTCAGTAGCACCTCTAAGGCCAGCTGGTGCCCAGGTGGCTGTAGCAGTATATGGAAACAGTCCCCCCAGGCTTAAGTTGATTGCCCCTAGTAAGTTGCTTTTTGGGCTCAATTCTGAGCAGAAGGAAGTCAATAAAACTCAATGTGCTTTGTCCCAGCCCTACCTCCCCCACTGATACAGCTCCAAATTTCACCACAGATTAAGAATAGTGTCCCTTCATCTGCCTGTGATATCAGCCTGCTTGTGGAGGTTGCCCTTGAGCTGCCCCTGTTTCACATATCATGAGCACTTTGTGTTAGTTACCTTTCAGGCTTTTTTCCAGATAAGGCACCACACGTGTGTGTCCTGGGATTCTTAGCCAAGGGTCACAGTGACTGATGTTTTTCCCTGTTCCCTCAGGGCATACCAAGAGACTGCATGTTCTCTGGTTTGGTCAGTCACTGCTGTCTCCTTGCAGGCACAGCGAGATCAAACCTCCTAGAGTGGTGTTGCTCAGTATCATGTTAGTTAGTGGTCTTCTTTCCCCTCTAAATCTCTTGTGGATTGTTCCCTTCCCCTTTGAGAAGAGTAGGTGTGTACTGTGCACTGTATGTAGTTAATATCTGTTTCCCTCCTACAGTCATCCTGCAGTGCCACTATTCAGCTGTTGTTTTAGGTTTTGGGGTTTATTACATCTTCATAAGAACAAAACTTTTTTAAAAAAGCTGCACGGATAAAATTGCTGTGGTGTTGGATAAACTCTCTATTGTCACTTGGATGTTTTTGGAAAAACTCCTCAGTGTGCCCTGTGCAGATGGCTAGGTTAGTTAATATTTAGTCCTGAGGTGTGGTTTGTGTTTAAAAACAGGCAAATTCATGGCTTGCACAACTTTCCATCCCTCCTTGTCTCCAAAGTATTGGTCCGGGAACTCAGTGTAGCAAGAATGATTCTTTTCTCTTGGTAAGGAATGCTACAGCAACTTACCCAGGAATTCAGTGTGTAAGCAGTATCTGTGCAATAGTTGCCTTTTTCCTTATAGGACGGTTAGCTTTGTTGCTGTGTTTATACCTTGTAGCTCTGAACTAACTTTTTACCTTTCTGTAGAAATCCTGGACTTTGGCTATCCTCAGAACTCTGAAACAGGGGCCCTGAAGACTTTCATCACTCAGCAAGGCATCAAGAGTCAGGTAAACAGAGGAATTTGGGGTACAGCACTGCTCTGCTGGTTAATTTTTGCTAAGCCCATTCAAGAGAGTATGGTCTTAATTACCATCTAACCATTTGACCTGTATGGAAGGAAGGTGCCTGAATAGATTGGGAACACCCTGACAGGGGTGTATCTCAGTGGCACCTTGTTCTAGGTGTCCCTGCACTTTGTTACCTCATGTTCCCTGGCACACCATAAGATGCAGGAGGAAGAGCCCAGAGCTAGGATAATGTCAGTCCCTTGCATGTTAATATGATTGCAGGCTTCAGGTTCTACTCTGTGTCAGCTTCTGAGAGGATAAACAAATCTACCTGCTGAACTAGAAGGAGTTCTTTTGCATGTGAATCTCATTGAGCAGGTCTGTTCTCTAACAGAGCTGTCAGGATTTCATGCCTGCCTTATAATGAAGTGTTCTTCAGCCTTGTGAATCTTGCTGTTAAGTCAGGAAGCTCGTCTCTGCCTGTAACATCCTTGCAGGTCAGCATCAGTACAGCCTGAGCTTACTTAGATTAGAGATGAGAATCTCTGCTGTGCTTTTAGCATAGTATTAACCCTTGCAACAAAGTTTACATGGTGTTCAAGATAAAGGATGTGTTGGGAGAAAGATGGTTAGTTGGACTGGTTTGGGGAATATGTTTAAACTAGTTCTAATCCTATTCCAGGTAGAGCCCTCAAAACTAGGCTTCCTGTCTCATAAGCTCATGCTTAACCTCTGAATTCAAAGGAAACTCCTAGTAACTTTCTCATGTTCCCAAGGAATATTGTCCACCTTGTCCATCTGACACAGCTGTGCAAGTCAATAATGTGGACTTAGCCTAAAAGTTAGTCCTCTCCTCTGCATAGCAATGAGTCAGGGAAAAAAAGCTAGGAGTCTATAGTTAGGCAGTCTGTGGCAGAGTAAAGCTTCAGCCACAGGTGCAAATAGAAGCAAAGGGCTAAACAACAGCCTGCATGGTGACTGCTCTTGTTTAGGTTAGCAGAGATCAGTCTCTGGAGGCTCTGTTTCAACTCAGTACATCAGCACTGATGTCCTGAGAATTCCTTTTTAAACTTTTAATCTAGTAGCAAGACTAACTGCATTTCAAGAGGAAGTGAGAGGGAAGCTGCCCCTGAGCAGTGTATTTCCCGCTAGAACAGCAAACTGTTTTGCAGCATGGCCAGATGTGAGTGCATCCGGTCTTAGTCCCCGTCACGAGTCCTGGTGTAAATCTCTGCCCTTCTGCGGTCTGACAGTTTGGGCAGTCAGCACTGCAGATAGCTGAATCAGCTCCTGTTCCTAGAAAAACTCAAAACTAACCACCACCCTCACTTCCTTCCCTTGCTCTTTTTGTGCTTTTTGTTGGTTTTAACAAACTTTCGTGCTGCTTGTGTACAAACCACTGTCACAGCATCACATTTAATTCAACAGCAGGTTTAGTCCTTTCCTTAGAAAGAGGAGTTTGGCTTTCAGCTTTACACAAGTAATCAGTTCTTCTGCTCAGTACTGGAATTTTGTGCAGCTCAGTTAAAAAACCAGAAGTAATCCATTGCAGACACAGGATGGCACCAGTTGGAACAGTACTTGCCATATTTCCTTATCTGCTCTCTGCTCTGGTACTTCAGCTCCTCATTGACTTAGAGCTGGTTCACACAGGTACCCAGGACCAAAATCTGGGTCTGAATGGTCTACCATCTGTGTTCCCTATCTCTACTTAGTTCCTGATGATGCTTTCCTTGGGCTTGTGTCCTGAGGAATTTAAGGAGCAAAATCCACTAACGGCAGACTTTCCAAATTCGACTTTTTGACTTTGTTCTCAGTGAAAGATTGGAGGTGTACTGAGCCACTGTGCTCTGAATGCCCTCCCTGTATGGCTACAGTGGTCTTTCCAGGGCAGGTGATCTCGAAATTGCAAGATCTGCTTTATTGTCTTTGAAAGCATGTCTGAAACTGCTGCGCTGTTTGCCAAGAAAATAGCTGTGTGCTCTGGGAATGGAGTGATGTGCCACACAGGTTTTAAAAGGTGTTGGTATGCAACACATTTTACTTCTAGTCCCTACACTTGTGGTAGCCCACTACCCAGATAGCAGGACTGCAGGCTGTGCTGATGCCCTATAGCAAAACTGATGAAGCCATTGGCTTGAATATCTTCCTCCAACAGAGCAAGCTAAACCTTGCTCTTGCAGCTTGAGATAGCTGTGCTTCATGTACTGTTCTCACTCTTTAACATGCTATCTGTATTTGTCCAAACTTCATCAACTACGTGTACACTGTAATTTTCTTCCCTTCCAAGTGATTTCTGGGTGTATGAGTTGGTCAGCTCTTAGTTACAGTGTTTCCCCAAACCATAGATATTCTTCAGTGCTAAAATGCTGGTGTTAATTTTTAAAGTGGGCAGTGGGCCACCACCAGCTGGAGGATCCCAGGAAACCTGCTGGTAGCTGGCTATCTTTAACCTGGTCAACATGCTAGCAGCTCAGCACACGGTGGGTATTCTTGGGCTACTTTAGCTGACTTATTTGTCCAGCTCTGGGAAGCACCTGCTCCTGAGAAATTCCAGACCCAGGTGTCTTCAGTGCCTCCCTTAGGGAATACTCATTCTGCTGGGTGGTCTCAACTTCAGCAGCTGCTTCCAGATCCATGCAGTCACTTTACAGAGTAAGTGTAGAGTCAGGGTACTGGTTGCAGGAGATGAGAATGTCATCACATGATCAATGTCCCTTTGGAAGACAGAGCACTGGGTATTAAATCTTTGTGTTCTTCTAAAGCCTGAACAAAGCATTGAACAAGGCACTGCTTTTTTTGTGGGACAGACAAGAGAGGTACTTGTGTACTGTATTGAGCATTTCCCTAGGCAGTGGCTGTGCTTGCTTAGGAACTTGCCACGTCTGGCAACAGCATATGTGAACCTGAGATACGTACTGCCACCCTGTGGGCCTACTGCGAGGCTGCTGTGGGAGAACCCGCTTGTGTTTTATGCAGTTGTTGTGGTGGAAGAGCAGAATTAACAAGGATACCACTTTATACGGGACCCAAAGTGCCTGGTATTTTCCATAGTCAGGGCATCTGTGACATGGTAGACATCCAGGATTTGCATTAGGTACACCAGCATGAGTCTGCTCTGCATAGAAACATTATTGGGAGGGGTATTTTGCCTGTCTCTCCCTCTGCTCCGCATTGTGTTTGGATTGTCAATAATGTGCCAAATCTGAAAATTCGTTTCACTGGAGTGCTGGGTTTCCTGCAGGGAGCTAAAGGTCAAAACCCTTCATCTTGTTTGTGCTAATTAGCTACCTAATTAACAAAGAGCTGACCTGCTTTTTTCCTGTCCTCAGGTAGCCTTAAGCCTAATCTGCCTCTTTCTCCCTTCCTCCCTTCTCTTGCTATTGACCCGCTTGCCTGTTAACCCTGTCTACACTGCACTTGCTACTATACTCCTACTTCCTGACTTTCTGCGTGTGACTGGACCCCACCTCTAGCATCAGGTAGGAAACCTCTCTGTGCCTCTCAATACAATCCTTGGTGCTTTTCAGAGGCTGAGAGCCTGGGTGCTGTTAAATGCATTTTGGGTTAGTGTTGCTGTGTAATTCTGGAGCTATTAAGAAACAGGCCTTGGGGATTAGCTCTCTTGTGGCCCTGGGGTTTCATGTTGGATAAGGGTGTGAACTGCTACATCAATCCGTGTTAAGCTTCTCTGCTTTAATATGGATTGATGTGACAGTCTGAGACATGATTTGAATGCCATTGGTGGAGCCCATGCCTCCCTGCACTAAGAGGACTTGGTAACAAAACAGAACAACGTTCCCTGCTGTTGCTGTGGCCAGTTCTTGGTTAGGCATAGAATTTGATGTTCTGAGGAGGGAATGACCAAATCATGTGAGGTGTGAGATCACCTGTATCTAAGTGACAAAAGCATTTATGTGTAATAAATGGCAAGTGTTTGCTCTTAGATTCAGAGCAAGGTTTCTCAGTCTTTGAATTTATTTAGAGGAATTTATTTATGTCTAAGATGTCATTTGTTCTCTTCAGACCAAGGAAGAGCAGTCCCAGATCACCAGCCAGGTGACTGGACAGATTGGATGGAGACGTGAAGGAATCAAATACCGTCGCAATGAACTCTTTCTTGATGTGCTGGAGAGTGTGAATCTCTTGATGTCCCCACAGGGTAAGTAAGAGGTGTTGAGATGGCATCCTTCTCCTCCTCAGGGTTTGTAAGTGGTGACTTGTTCTGAACTCTGATCTTCTCTAACCAGGTCAGGTTTTGAGTGCCCATGTCTCTGGTAGAGTGGTGATGAAGAGTTACCTGAGTGGAATGCCAGAGTGCAAGTTTGGCATGAATGACAAGATTGTCATTGAAAAACAGGGCAAAGGGACTGCAGATGAAACGGGGAAGAGGTAAGAGGTTTGGACCTGGTGACCACTTGCCACCAGGGACTCTTATGAAAGGGCAGCCCTTAATAGCTTTTCTGATCTGACAGACAGAAAGCTGGGTTTTTTGTTCCCTTCAGTTGGTACTGCTAACTTTGAGTAGATCAGTTGTCATGCAAGCTACCAGCCTGAGGGCCTCAATACAGAGGGCTTCTCTACAGCTCTTTAATTATTAAGATTCAAACATAGTTTTAAGTGTAGAGTTCTTGCACCTGGAAACATTTCCCCAAGATGGATTTTTCTAGAATCTGTATCTCTGTAATCTGAGCAGTTTTACTCAGTGCCGAGACTCTTAATCATAAAAGCAGTAGCAATGATCCCAAGAAATAGTGGAAGAATCCCTCTCTGCCTGCTTTACCTGGACTGTTCCCACAAAGTAGATCAAAGGTTGGGGAAGCCCCTCCTGCTGATTACAGGCGATCAGTGTCTGTGTGAGTAGGAGACACATAGTTTCCAAGAGCCCGGCTACCCTCCCTCCCAGCTGCACCTCAGTCAGTACCCACATTGAAGCTTAAAACAGCTCTTAATGCCTTCTCCAGCTTTCCTGCTTGGGGTGAAGAGATAAAAGCAACGGGACTGCCACTTTCTCTCACTAACCATTTGCAACTCATCTGTATTTCTCTTGGTTGTTTTGTTTTTTTTTTTTTTGCTGACCCCCAGTGAATTGGGAAGGTAGATAATCTGCTTCAGCTTTGTGTGCTCTCTGCTCTCCCCCTGTCTCTTGCTTTGTGTGACTTGTGCATGTAACCTGGATCTCAGACACTTTCCATGATGGTTCCTGTAAATGGAACTGAGCTGCTCTTTGCCTTCTCTCTCAGAACCAAGCCAAGAGCTATCACTTCACTGTCACCTTTAAACCATCTTTCCTGTACCTGAATTGAGCTAGTAAAATAGATGAGCCTGAGGTGGCTGATGGGCCCAGTGAGGATTTATGCTAGTGAAAATATCAACTGCACGGGCCTTGAAGAGTCAGTACACTGTCCCAAAGCTTCTGTGCCAACTGCCTTTGCTAGTAAATATGCTAATTTTTTTTGAGTTACAGAAGTAAGATGAACAGGGATTCTTGGCAGGTGGTTCTTGCTAGCTGTGATTATCCAGTGGGCATCTCCAGCTTGGAGATGTTACTCTCCAGAAGCATTTAGTTATGAGGTGACCAAAAGGGACCGCTGCTGTCAGTTGCTTTTTGGGATCTAGCCTGTGGCAAAGCCAGCGCTGAGTAATGCTGAGACCTGGTGCAGTCCTAGGCAGAGGGCTTTTCCAGCTGTTTTCCAAAGAAATAGAAATCAGTTGGTTGTCATCTGGGCAGCAGATTAGGAGACTTGAAGCACACATCACACCACTGGTGGTTGTGTAACTAGAACAGCCAGTGAGCCTGGAGTCAGTCTGCTTCCCCTTTGGGTAGGTAGTGGTGGTTCCTAGGACAGCTAAATCTGCTGTAGTTCTCACACTATCTTGGCACATTGGCATGGTTGTCCTGTTACTTCCAGCAGCTGAGGCAGCCTAGATATCATAGTGATACACTGCTGCACCTTCTCAACACTGCTGCCTCTTCTCTTGCTCCTGCCTTCTGGTCCCTCTCAGTAGCTGAGGAGTTTTGGCTGGCCTAGGACCTGTATTGTCAGGAATTAGTACTGGCACAAGTTCAGTGCTGGCAGGTTAGGCTGGTGCACCTACATGGACAGATGGTAGCTCTTTAGATTTTTAGGAGAGATACAGACTTGTACGTCACAATATCATGGTTTTGGAAATTTGGTTCAGAATCAAACCACCTGCTGTCAGTGTGGAAATGAACAGCTGTAAAGAGATTTCTGAACAGGAAGACTCTGAACCTGGCATTTCCTGGCTGTGTGGCAGTGGGATAGCTTTGTGGACAGGAAAGTGTTTTCTCTCTTTTGAACTGTGCTGTGAGAAGACTTGGGCTGGCAGAGTTGCCTTTGCAGTACTGAGTGCTGCTGGCAGGCAGACCCAAGCATTGTGTTGCTGGCTGTTACAGAAGGGTGCTCTTCTAAGCTCTCTCCTCTTTGGGGAGAGGAGGGAGAAAATTCTTTCAAACAAGCTTCCTGAAATACTATTTTTGTGGTGGTAAACAAGGAAAGTCTGAGCCAAGAGGCTGCTGTCCCCTAAATCTCTCCCTGCCTCCCCATTTCCTGGACACCTGCGATGGCAACATGCTCTGTAGAGTAGTTTCTGCCTGGACAGATTTTAACTGCACCAAGATACCAGAGCTGCAGCTTGTACTTCTCTAACTGTGTTTTGTGTTTTTAGCGGCAAACAGTCAATTGCCATTGATGACTGCACTTTTCACCAGTGTGTGAGGCTCAGCAAGTTTGATTCTGAGAGGAGCATCAGCTTCATTCCACCAGATGGAGAATTTGAGCTCATGAGGTACTGTGGGTGGGGGGTGAACAGGCTGGTGTTGGCATCTGCTACAGTAGTGTTGCTGCTGCCAGGCAGACTTGCAGCCCTTGAAATACACACTTACCGCCACCTTTTCAGAGTGGAATCTGTAGGGTGTCCCAAAATCCATCTGTTACAAATGTGGAAGCCCAGCTGTGTTTAGTTTTCTTTGCCACAACCATAGTGTTGGATGTGGGTTTTCTTGCTTTTGAGCTTGCTATATCTGTTGTTTTTAGTGTTTAACACTGGTGTCCTTGAACAAGGCTGTTGGCAGGAACCAGATAGAAAACTCGAGACACAAGAAACCATCGCTGCCCTACAGCAGCACAGGTCTTAACTGCTGTTTCCTTCTGGGATGTTTCTAAGCTGTTTGCTATATTCAGAGGCTATCTCTTTAGGAGGGTGATAAAATTTGAGAGATAAGGGAGTTAACTCCTCCTCAGAGTTCACTGTAGCTTCCATCCCTGCAGATACCGAACCACGAAGGACATAATCCTTCCCTTCCGTGTGATCCCACTAGTGCGGGAGGTGGGCCGGACCAAGCTGGAAGTGAAGGTGGTGATCAAATCAAATTTCAAACCTTCCTTGCTGGCCCAGAAGATAGAGGTAAGAGAAAAAACAAACCTGTGATATCTTGTGCCTGGAAATCATGCCCCTAATTTATATCTGCTGTGGTGGAGTCCTCACACATGAGTCTTCAAGCTTGAATAGGGCTAAAAAAGTGAACTGAGTATCTCTCAGATGTGTGATGCTGCTGTGCTGTGGGAAGAAGCTGCTGTAGAGTAGGGAGATGAAAGCTGTTTTCATTTGCACAGCCACCTTGGCAGGGGCCTCATTCTGCTTAATTTCTCATCCACTGTGAAAATTTCATATTCTCCTGTCTGCATGATCTGATGGTATGTCAGACAGGGAGCAGGCTGTGAGCTGTTTAAGACAGGCTAGGGGTGGCTTTGCAGCTTAGTCCCCATCTGAGAAGGCATACTGCTGCAAGGCTAGGCTGTCCAGAGCCTGCTGCAATGCCTGGCATCTTTCCTGACCTCATCTTCCCAACATTAGCCAGGATTCCTGCAGCATGGAGATCTCTGCCCTGTTCCTTACTGACTTTTGTGTATTATGGAACTGCAAACCTGTGCTTCAAAGCAAGAAACAGGAGAGCTAGCCTAGGATACCGTGTGATAGCTGATGTTCTCTGGGGCACTGAGCTAGGAGAGAGAGGGCCCAGGGGGTCCAGGACAGACCATCTGAGACTGCCCAGAGTGCCCAGGCTGCAATCTCCTTGCCCCCTCTTACCAGACTGTGCCTTCCAGGTCCGGATTCCAACGCCTCTCAATACCAGTGGAGTGCAGGTCATCTGCATGAAAGGGAAGGCAAAATACAAGGCCAGTGAGAATGCCATTGTCTGGAAGTAAGTGAACATGTTGGGGCAGGCCTTGGGGAGGCAGGGTCTGTTTAGTGCTCCTCTCTGCCCTGAGATTAATGTAGTGAAAGGGAGCATAAACTCTGGCACCTTCTCACTTCTGGGCTTTCTCCAATAGGATAAAACGTATGGCTGGAATGAAGGAATCCCAGATCAGTGCTGAGATTGAACTGCTGCCCACCAATGACAAGAAGAAGTGGGCTCGGCCTCCCATCTCCATGAACTTTGAGGTGAGTACCTGTCTCCCTTTCAGGATGCACCCAACTTTGGAGAAACTTTGTCGATCCCTCTTGTGAGTTACACAGGTTTGAGCATTTCCTGTGACAAGCTGACAGGTGAGGTCAGCCAGATGGCAAAGCTCATGGAAGAAAATCTCCCTTAGAGCCACAGGACACTGGCACCATGCATGCAGGGAGTAGGGAAGGGGACAGTGGCTCTTGGTGTCCATTTCTAGATGCATTGCCCAGGGGTCCCCTGGCATTTGTGTACAGAGAGCATCTTACCCCATTCCAATGCTCTCTGTTGCCTTTCCCTCTCGCAATAGGTCCCATTTGCACCCTCTGGGCTGAAGGTGCGCTACCTGAAAGTCTTTGAGCCAAAGCTGAACTACAGTGACCACGATGTGATAAAATGGGTGAGGTACATCGGCAGGAGTGGGATCTACGAGACCAGATGCTAGCCCCAGCAGGCTGGCAGGCTCCCTCTTCTCCAAGCCATGCTCTGCCTCTCCTCGGTCTTCAGCTACATTCAGAGATGTCTGCCTGGCCCCTCGACGCAGATTGAAAGACCCTGTGGCTCACCCCGGGAGCGGACTCGCCTGCCCGTGTTCAGTTACCACCCACGCTGCAGATGAAGTTCAGAACCCAGTCGTGTGCAGGGGTGCAGTCAGTAGCCTCCTGCTCCCCGTCCCAGGGTGGGCAAGGGCTAGTCTAACTCCCATCCTCTCGTGATCTTTCTAGGGAACGTCCACCATTAAACTCCTCTTCTGTTGGTGTCTCACTACTTGCATCATATCCTAGTATTTTTGAAGTTCTTGTGCATATGTACTCGTAGAATAGACCTAAACATAGACTGGACAAATCTGAGTTGAAGTTACCCTGGCTTCTGTACTAGCTATTGCTGTTGTGGTAGATGTTGCTGGCCAGTCTGAGATGTCTGAGGTGATGAGTTTGTTGGGCCCCCACCACAGGAGATGGTGGCCTCACCAGATCTCACCACCACCTTATTTCTTGCAAAGTTGTCAGTATAGAGTCCTGCCGTGGGAAGGTTTGTGACCAAAAGGATGAGGGTTTAGGCTCTTGCTGGTGTGTATGTGGGTGGCACAGCATTTCAGGTCCTTGGAGCATTTACCCCTACCCACTGCTGGCTTGAGCCAGTCTATCCTTTCCAAACAAATTGGAGACCTGGCCCCACTGTCCCAGGGAGTGTGGATCAGCTGAGCTCTGTCAGGATGTGAACAGGGTCTGCCTCGGGGAATCTCAAATGCAGTTGGCAGTAAGAGCCCCCTGACCCAGCCTACCCTCTCCATGCTTCTACCAAATGCTTCTGGGCCATAGGAATGCTGCTGCAACCCACAATCCTGCTTCTGGTAGTGTGGTCTCCATTTTGTACACTTTGTGATTTGTCCAGCTCTGAATCTAATAAAGTATGTAGAATGGAGAAGGCTGCCTGCACTGCTGTTTGGGACTGGTGCTGCAAGAGCCTGGGCTGCGCCCTGGGCTTGTGCCACAATGTCTTGGGACTTGCTTGAGCTGCTTCCCCAGCCCTGGGCTGCTTGGGGGCTAGTAGGTGAAAGGGACAAGTGATGCTTTTGTTTCCAGCTGTGCCAGTGCTGCAGCTCCCTGGAGAAAGGAGGATGCTCTGGACTTTGCGTGGGGCTGCTGCTGGGATGAACTGAACTCGGTGGAGTGTGTCCCAGCCCCCTGTAAGTCAGGCTCCTGTGCCCCAGCCACGCATAAGAGAATCTTGGTCATCTTTTCCTTGTGTGCACCTGAAAAAGAGTCAAAAGCCATTTCCCCTTTCAACTTGGCTTTTGGTGTCGGGGACCAGTGTGGGTGATGTGCAGGGTAGCTGGGGGAACCATCAACTGCTGAGCAGCTGAACCTGGCCCTTGGCTCAGCCCCTCTGCCTTCAGTTTGTGAGCAGGTGAGGGTGTCCAAGTGATCATTCCCCATCGGTGGATGAAAAAATGCAAACCTAACCTGCAGTGTTTGGCACACTTGACTGGTTTAAAAGAAGAAACTCTTTTTAAAAGAGGAACAAAATTCCAAATTCTCCCAAAGCCTCTTTCCCTGGGCGCCAGGACAAGCAGGGGCTGAGCGGGTTTTGGGTCCGTCCCGATCGCTCCGGTCGTTCCCGGTACCTCTGTCCCGGCACGTGGCGCCGGGATCCCCACTCCTGGCCCCTTAACGCGCAGGCGCAGTCGGGCCCGGACTACATCTCCCGGCGGCCCCCGCGCAATGGCGGCCG
>JANPWX010000109.1:34390-47201 GCA_024734555.1 Trochalopteron elliotii | reverse complement strand
TGTCCCGACACCTCTCCGCTGTGGCGACAGGCGGCAGCCCCCGAATCGCGACAGGCGGCCGGGGAGGGGTGGGGTAGGGGGACCGGGAGGGTGCCACCTGTCGCGACAGCGGCGGGGTGTGCAGCGCCGGCGCCGTGTGCCCGCAGGCATCCTGCACGGCAGCGGGGCGGACTTCGAGTCGGTGGACGAGCTGGAGGAGGCGGTGGGCGAACTGCTGCGGGAGGTGTCGCAGGACACCAAGGACGACGGCGCCATCAGGGAGATCTGCCAGCGCCTCTTCAACACCCTGCAGCTGTAAGGGCACCCGGTGTCCCCTCGCGCCCCCTCACCCCGCTTACGCCCCTCACTCTCCTCCTCCTCCCCGCAGGGACGAGGGCCAAGCCCAGCGCTGCAGCCAGGTGTTGCTGGATGCCCCCATCCAGCTTTCCCAGATCACTGATGGATATGGTGAGTGATGCCTGCAGCTCACGTCCTGCCGTCAGGGTGCTGGAGCTCGGAAGGGCTCGGGGCGTTGGGTGTGCTGATCTGATCTTGGGGAGGGGGGCTCAGGCTTTCCCTCACAGGCACACATCTGTTTCTCATTCTGTTGCTGAGCTGTGGGCAGCAGTGCCCACGGGGTAAGCTGGAGTGAAGGCGGAGGTGGAGAGATGCCCTTTGGTCCCTTCATCCTGTCAGGAGAGGGATCAGTCATGTCTGGGCATGGGTGATCATTAAGGCAGAGCTTTGAGTGCTGCCACATGTGCTCACCAGCCCTAACCCCACTGTCTCCTTGCAGGTGACACTAGTGCAGATCTGCTGCCAGGGCTGTTGCTGAAGAGAGGCCAGACCTCGGTAAGTGAGGGCTGTGCCCTTCCTTGTGAGAGCAGCTGACACGTGGGGCTGCAGGTGCTCTGCCCTGCCCTGCTCCAGTCCAGGTTGCCCTTGGAGAGCAGCCAAGGCAAGCAGTATCCTGGATAGGAGTATAGCTGCAGGGAGTACTGCTCCTCATTGTCAGGCTCTCTGTCATTTGGAAAACTCTTGACCTTGGTCTGGTGAAAAGGCTCCACATGAGTTAACAGCTTATTAATCTGACGAGATCTATTTTGCTTAGTTTCTTAGTGAACTCGTGACTTGCTGTAGGACCTTTGGCTCCTACAGCAAGGCTATTGATTGAGAAAACATGATGTGCCTGCATGACATCTTGAATGTTCACTGAGGGGTAAAGGCCTGGGTAATGGCAGGAGGGGTGTGTAACAGGTGGAAAGTTAGTGGAGAGCCACTGCACGGACATTGTAAGCCCAGCTCACAGCCAGCTGTAGATTGTTGTGGTTCAGAAATAAGATCAAGAGCAGAGAAGTTTGGAAGTAGTTCCACTCTATGACCTGAAGAAAGGACATCTCTATTGATGGAATGTGTAGCTGCTCAGGAACAGCCTGGCTTGCTGTCTGTGTTGGATGTGCCAAAGTCTGAGCATGGGTGAGGTGCAGTTGTAGGTCCACAAAGCAAAGACAGCAGTGGCTGTATAGTGTGGGCAGTGTCTTTGCCAGGTCACTCACAGAGCTCCCTTTCCATGGGTTAATGTGTAGAAGATGAGAACCCTTCACTTGGAGGCTGGGACCTAACACGATTCCCACACGTCTGAACGGGAGTCTTAGGCAAAAACTGGCAGCTCTGGCTGGTTTTGGCACCAGAGTTGTTGCGGCTGGATTCACTTTCCAGCTCTTGTGTCTGCAGCTCAAAAAGGGATCTTCAGAAAAATTGGAGACGATTCAGAGAAGGCCTTGGGAGGCCTGTCAAGCTTTGGAGGGCACGTCTTACTAGGAGATTCAGAAAGCTGGGCGTAGTTTACAGAGTGACTCTGTCTGTAGGTGTGGGGTCACAGCTCTAGTAACAAGACACTCTTCAGTCTGGCATGCAGGTCTGTAACGTGCTCTGGTGCCTGCAGAGTTGCCTAGAAATATCTGGGAGTATCCTTGGTCAGCCACAAATATTTGACTCTATGCAGGAATAAACTGGAGTGGGCTGAAAGCCTGGCCAAGACCAGAAGCCACGTTAAAAAACTTGGCACCTTCTTGCCTTCAGGGTTAATTAAATGCTTTTTGTCTCTGATCCACTGCTCAAGAAGAGTTTATTCCAAACTGGCTAATGTTTAACATGTTGGGAAGGGAAACACCTTATGGTGCACTTCAAGGGTGGGTGCAGAGTATACCAGAAGAGGCACTGGGATGGCAGGTTGCTGCTGTTGAAGTGACTTGGCTGATCCAGATCCCTGGAACTACAGAAACTGACTGTATGACAGGGTCAGCCAAAACTTCTGCCTTGCTGAGGCAAAACTTGTGTATGAGCTGTTGATTTAGGACTTCATTCCTGAGGTAGCTTCCTGGCCTGATTAGCCTCCTCAAAATATGCTTGAATCTGTCCCAGTTTCCCTGTCCTTCCTCCCTCCCTTTCTATCAGGCTTGAGAGGTTGATTGATCGTTTTTTCCCCCAGAGCTGGGCTTTTGGGGGTTTTGCTGAAGATGCTCTCTCTCTTCTTCAAACTCTGTTCTATGTCCCAGATGGTGAATGCCAAGAAACTGGAGAAGGCAGAAGCCAGGCTGAAAGCCAAGCAGGACAAGAGGCTGGAGCGGGATTCCCTGAAGTCATCTGGCCCTGTGTGAGTATACATGGCACTTTGAACATCCCTGCTCTGCTGAGCATGGCTGGGATCTGGCTGTAGCAGAGCTTTCCTGTTGAGCCCCTTCTCTGTGTTCTTCCTGTCCACAGAGTCCTTGAGGAGGCGTCTGCCAGCCAAGCTTCCAGCAAGAAGGAGACTCGCATGGAGTCGTCAGGCAAGAACAAGTCGTACGACGTGCGCATCGAGAACTTTGACGTGTCCTTCGGTGAGCGGTGAGTGTGCCGGGGACGTGGGACACACCCTGGCTGGGATTTTGGACCGTGGGGGATTGACACTGGAGTAGAGAATAGTTGAGAAATTACAGAGGGTATGGCAAAGATCAGGAAGCAAGGTGGGCACTGACCCTGTTGGCTTTGGGCAGGAGAAGCCTGTGATTTTTGCTTGGCTACAGCACAGCCTGAAGTACACCAGGGGCAGGTGGCTGTCAGTTATCTCCTCTTCATGGGGCAGTCTGACCAGGAACCTGCCTGTTCCCTTGTTTCAGTGTCCTGCTGACGGGAGCAGACCTGAACCTGGCTTTTGGCCGGCGCTATGGGCTGGTGGGCAGGAACGGGCTGGGGAAGACCACGCTGCTCAAGATGATCGCCAGCCAGAGCCTGCGCATCCCCTCACACATCAGCATCCTGCACGTGGAGCAGGAGGTGGCAGGGGATGACACACCAGCACTGCAGAGTGTGCTGGAGTGTGACACCACTCGTGAGAGCCTGCTGCGGGAGGAGAGGGACCTGACAGCCAAGATCAGTGCTGGCAGGTGAGGTGGTCCCCTGGATTTCCAGCCCTTCTGTGGTCTCTTGACCACAAGGTCTCATTCTGAGGTCTCTCCCTTCCAAAGAAAGGCTCTGGCAGGGGTGGGCTGTATCTTGCCCACCTTAGTCCTACCTGGGGAGATCAACCTCCCCCAGCTCTCAAACCCTGACTTGGTGAGTCCCACACCTTCCTCCTTTTTCTGCCCTAGGGGAGAAGGGACAGAAGCAGCCAGACTATCAGAGATCTACGCTAAGCTGGAGGAAATTGAGGCAGACAAAGCCCCAGCAAGGTGAGACAGCCCTGTGAGCACCACTGTGTGTTGGCATGGCCAGGGCTGAGCAGTGGTTTGGGGTGTGGAAGGGTGATGCTGCAGTCTTGGGATCCAGCGTGTGGGGATGGGGTTTTCCCTGCTGTTCTTGTCTCTTCTCTGTCACAGCTCTCCTGGTTTAGGAATAGTTGAGCTTTCTCCTGAAGCTGGAGGGACTTTTTTTTGCCCCAAATGGCTTATATTGCTGCTGCTGCTGCACTCCAACCTCCCTAGGTTCCTGGTGCTTGGGCAGCGTTTCTGGTAGTGGTGGTGTGACTCTCTTCCTGGCCAAAGAGATGAAAACTCCTTGTAAATCTTCTGGGACTTCATGTGGATGCTGTTCCCTGCTGGGCTGCATTTCCTAGCCAAGTGCTTCTCTTGGGTGTGCAGGAAGGTTTTCCTGCACCAGAATGGCTTTAAAATATGTAGCAGAGTTCCCTTGGTGGTTGTGGGTCTGAGACCTCGGACTGTGCTCTGTGTTGGATGCTGTATCTGGATTCCAGTTCTCTCCCCTTTTCCCCAGGGCATCTGTCATTCTTGCTGGGCTGGGCTTTAATGCAAAGATGCAACAACAGACAACCAAGTAAGTTTCCAAACTTTGGGCACTGAGGCAGTGATGGGGCTGGGGAGATGTTCCAATTGAGCCTCCAGACACTGCTGTGGCTGTAAGAGCAGGGGTCTGTTTTTGCCCATCCGATGTGGTCTCCTGCCACCTTCCTGCTGGACCACAGATCTTGTGCTGTGCTTGAAATCTCTGCTGGCACAAGTTGCCTCTGGGTGACAGCAGAGCCAAAAGAGCCATGGGGGAGGAGGGATCCTGCAGGCAGGCAAACAGAGTGGTTCTGTGTTGAACAGTAATCCCTCTCTGCATCTTCCCTCCTCAGAGAGTTTTCTGGAGGCTGGAGAATGAGACTGGCCTTAGCCAGAGCCCTGTTTGCCAGGTTGGTGTCCAGGCTTTCATGCTATGGGGTTAAGCCTCCTTGCTGTCCGTGCTGCGAGGTGCAGGGGTGCTGCCTGGGGGTCTTCTCAACCCAGGCTCTGGGGGTGGAGGGAGTTGGAGGCACTGCAGCTTTGTGTGGGTGATGAGACACTGCACTGACCCTGTGCTCCTTCTGCTTCTGATACCCATGTCTTGTTTTCCCCAGGCCAGATCTCCTTCTGCTGGATGGTAAGTTGATACTGTG
This sequence comes from Trochalopteron elliotii, assembly GCA_024734555.1. Lineage (NCBI taxonomy): Eukaryota > Metazoa > Chordata > Aves > Passeriformes > Leiothrichidae > Trochalopteron > Trochalopteron elliotii. The sequence continues at coordinate 42,307 of JANPWX010000109.1, read as the reverse complement.
AATCCCCCTCTGACACTGCTTCGCCTGCCTGTGCCCTTCCTGGGGTTGGGAACATGCCATGGCCTTTATCTGCCTGCTCAAAATAGCCCTGTGTGACAGGGTGGCCTGGCAGCGTGGTTGGCAGCAGTGGCACGGGGAAATCTGCCTGGGCAGCAGCTCTCACTGTACTCAGCAGAGCCTTGCCCTGTGCTCCAGCCAGGTGGTCTGCATGTCATCCTGCCCCAAGTTTTGTTCCCTTTCCCTTGCCAGTCCCTAGAATGTACCCTGGCTGCCAGTCTGTGCTGGGGGAAGTCCCTTCACTGCAGAGCATGCCCAGGTTGGGCAGAGAATCTGGGTGAGATGCTGCTGTGAGGCACCAGAGTCCGGGTATTGATGTGGAGTGGGGGAAGCATCCCTGCCTGAGCCTCAGCCCCTGTGCACACACTGTATCACACCCTACACACGAGTCCCCTGAGCTGGGCAGAGAAGGTATCCACACAGGCTCTTTCCTCCCCAGTGCAGATCACTAGGCTTTCCTATGGGAAAAAAACATAATCCAGCCATCCCCATCCCTCCTGACCTGAGTGCCTTTTCCCCTTCCCTCAGAGCCAACGAACATGCTGGATGTGAGGGCAATTTTGTGGCTGGAGAGCTACCTACAGGTAGGGGGGTGGCAGAAGGCCTTGATACAGAGAAAGGGTGAGGGAGGGAGATGCCCTCGCCTCCCTGGGTGGTGGGACCAACCCCTGTGCTCTGGCTTGATGGTGCTCAGGCCTCCCTCTTGCTGTCTCCAGACCTGGCAGTCGACCATCCTGGTGGTGTCCCACGACAGGAACTTCCTGAACGCGGTGGCCACGGACATCATCCACCTGCACTCGCAGCGGCTGGACATGTACCGTGGGGACTTCGAGAACTTCATGAAGACCAAGGAGGAGCGGCTGAAGAACCAGCAGCGAGAGTATGAAGCCCAGCAGCAGTACCGTGAGCACATCCAGGTACTGGGAGAAGCCAGTGCAGCTGGGGCATTCTTCTCCCAGCCTTGTCCCTTTCTCTCTGCCTTAGTGGTTGTATTGCTGTAGGTTTGGCAGTGGAGCAGAGCAGCTGAAGGGGACTTGGGGCTCTCTGATGCTTTTCTCTGCAGGTTTTCATTGACCGCTTTCGCTACAACGCCAACCGAGCGTCCCAAGTGCAGAGCAAGCTGAAGCTGTTGGAGAAGCTGTGAGTGCCTGCCCTGCTCCTCTCTGGAGGTGGGAAAGGGACGGTGCTCTTGGGAGGAAAAGGAGGTTCCCATGGTATCTGGCAGATACAGTTGTGGTTTGGGCTTTTTCAGTGCCTGTCTGGTCCTGAGGCCTTGGTTAGGATGAGGTGTCACAGAGCTAAAGACCCTGCGTGGGCTTCTGGTGTGGGAGCAGATCCACAGTGCAGAGCACCTTGGTTATATGTCTCCTCTTATTGCAGGCCAGTGCTGAAGCCTGTGGACAAGGAATCTGAGGTGATCATCAGGTGAGCGTCCCCTGAGCCATTGTTTGGAGGGCACCTGGCTCCATTTCAGACATGAGGTTCTCCAGGGTCCTGTCCCAGCTGGGACAACCACCCCTTCACGTGAGCCAGTTTTACTCTGACAGGGAGACCAGACAGGTCCCCTTGTTCAGGGTGGGTTCCCTGGGGCCAAGCCTGCAGGTCTTTGTTGCCTTCTCGTAACCATCCTTCCCTGAGGCCCTGCATGGTAGGAGCCCTTCTTGTCACCTGGGAGTTACAGAGGTTGTTCTGGGCGGTTGGAAGTCTCTGAAGTTCCTGTCCATCTCTGACCTCTTCCTGCCTTCTCAGGTTTCCCGATGGCTTTGAGAAGTTCTCCCCCCCAATCCTGCAGCTGGATGAAGTAGACTTCTATTATGAGCCAAGTCACTACATCTTTCATTCCCTCTCTGTCTCTGCCGACCTGGAGTCCCGCATCTGTGTGGTACGTGGAATTGCAGAATAATGGAGGCTGTGAGGGACCTTGGGAGGACCCTGTTCAAAGCAGGGATAGCTTTGGTTGTAGGTCAGGTTGCTCAGGTCCTTGCCCAGTTGAATGCTGGATGTTTTCCAGGGAGGACTATTTCTTCCATTCTGCTGGATCCCATCACAGCATTTGATCATCCTCATTTTGAGGAACACTGGAACATTTTTCCAACTACCATTTTGAATTTGTGATTTCATCCTTTCACTGGATACTTTGGAGAAGAGACTGGATCCATATACGACTCCTGTTAGATGACAGCAGCATGTAGTGGGGGCCCTGCTACATGGATGGGGCAGCAGACACTGTGCTTGCAGAAGAGACTGGGATTGGGTAATCCTTAGGCTTGAGGGTTGGGGAGGGAACATCTGGCACTGCTGCCAGTGCTGCTTGTCAGTGATAGAAATGCAGCTTCCTGGTAGTTGAAGTCACCATTTATGCTCTATCCTGCTCCCCCTCATCATCTGCAAGAACTGAAATTCCCTGATCACTGCCCCCTTCTCTAAAGTGCCTTCATGGATTTCACATTCTCCAATGCTGCTGCTGTTTCTCTAGGTTGGGGAAAACGGAGCTGGCAAGTCAACCATGCTAAAGATCTTAATGGGGGAGCTGGCACCAGTCAGAGGGATCAGACATGCTCACAGGTACCTGATTGGAAGGACTGGGGGAGTGGGAGGAATGGTGCAGCTGGGGGGCTCCTGAACTGTGCTTTGGAGCAGTGGCTGCTTGAGCAATGGGGATGGGTCCAACACATCCACACATGTATCCCCCCCTTAGGGCACTGCAGCTATGAATGCTGTGGTTGTAGGGTCTGGTACCAGCTCCCAATCCCTCTTCTCATTCTGCAGAAACCTAAAGATCGGTTATTTCAGCCAGCACCATGTGGATCAACTAGACTTGAATATCAGTGCTGTAGAGTTACTGGCAAGAAAGTTCCCAGGTGAGTTTTTGTTGATACCAGAGGTCTCCTTTGCTGTGCATGGAGGAGCATTGGTTTGTCCATGGTCCTGGGCAGAAGGCTCTGTCCTATCAGTGCTTAAGGGTCACTGCCAACACTGGGGTAACTCCTTTCATCCAGCCAAGTTCAGGTCATCAGCCATGAGAAGCAGGGTAGCTGGTAGTCTGAAGGTGTCAGTGCCAAGTTTTGGGGGCAGATGAGCTGTTTTCCTGCTCACAGGAGGAGCATTGGATCCCCCTTTTCCAGTTTCCAAAACCTCTAGTTCCCTTCTCCATTACTTGACACGGTGACAGGGACTTGGGTATAGCATCACTCGGTGTCAGTCATCGGCCCTGCAGCCCCTGCCCTGATTGTCAATCAGGTTTTCCTTGCAAACCCCCTGCATGGGAGAGAATTGCCTGGAAGTGTTGCTGAGCTCCCGTTTGCTGGTCTGGCAGAGGCTGCCCAGCTGTGGCCCTGTGTCACACCAGGTGTGCCATAGCTGTGTTGTGACCTGATCCTGCAGGGAAGACAGAGGAGCAGTACCGGCATCAGCTGGGGAGCTACGGCATCTCGGGGGAGCTGGCCGTGCGTCCTGTGGCCAGCCTGTCCGGAGGTCAGAAGAGTCGTGTGGCCTTTGCCCAGATGACCATGCCCTGGTAATGTTCTCCCAAATGCTGCTAATTTTTCCATGGCTTCATCCCCGGAGCTTGCTTCACCGGGAGGGAGGAAGGCATCCAGGGACTTTCTGCTACCCCACAGAAGCCTTGTCCTTGGAGGTTTTTATGGAGAGGGAGGTGTCACCCTGGGGAGACTGTGTGGAAAGAGGCAGGTGGTTTTCTCCCACTGCTTTGGGCTCACAGAGATGAGAGGTGTCCCTGGGACTGGGCAGCGCCAACCCTGGAGCCAGGCACATGCCAGTGGCCGTGGCTCTAAGCAGCTAAAGCAGCAGTCAGGGTGCACACCCAGCCTGAACCTGTTTCAGTGCATCCTCAGAGCTGTCTTCTCTTCTAGTCCAAACTTCTACATCCTGGATGAGCCAACGAATCACCTGGACATGGAGACCATTGAGGCACTGGCAAAGGCACTGAATAAGTTCCGGGTAAGGTTCTCCCAGCAATATCTCTTGTTTTTCTAATGCCTCCTGCAACCTCCAGCTCAAGTTACTTGGTATCTCAGCCAGAGGTGGATGGTGAAATACCAGCAGTAACTTCAAGTCTAGGGCAAAATTTGGGAAATGAGCCACATTTCAGTGTTAGCCATCCATCCTGGTGGTTTCTTTACTTGATGGCTTTGGCTAGGAGTGGCTGAGAGAGGCAGTAGCAGCCCAGAGAGAGCACCTTGTCCAACCCTCACCTACACTCTGACTTTTCACATGCTGTGTGCAGCTCCCAGCGCTGCCTTGGGGCTGCTCACATCTTCCTTAGGCACGTTTTATGCCTGATCTCCAAAGACTCAGCCTCCAGATACCACTGTGATCAACCTGGATCACACTGGTTGTCGTTCAGGTTGGTGCAGTTTTCCTGTGACCGAAAAGCTTAGCTGATGCTGCTCAGGACCTTACCCAGACACCTTTTCATTGTTACTGACTTTGTGTGGGTTCTCCATCCTTGAAGTTGCTGGAGACCTGGAGAGCCAGTAACAAAGCTTGCACTTGCCTTCTGAGAGTGAAGATTAAATATGTTACTACTGCACATGGCACCTCCATAGGTGATCTGTCTGTCCCCCTGCAGGGAGGAAAGGCTGGGATGAGCTCCTTGCCAGTAAAAATACTGTTAAGTTTTCCCTGGAGCGGATGGAAACCTGAAGTTCTGGGCACAGGCTAGACAGAGGCACAAGATCTCCATGCCACCAGTCCTGGGCCTTGGGTTGTGCTCCACTGAGTTCCTAATTTTCACCCTTGTATCTTGACAGGGTGGTATAATCCTGGTGTCCCATGATGAACGCTTCATCCGCCTGGTGTGCCAGGAGCTGTGGGTGTGTGAGAACGCCACCGTGACACGCATCGAGGGTGGCTTTGACCAGTACAGAGACATCCTGAAGGAGCAGTTCCGGAAGGAGGGTTTCCTATAAGGGAGCTGGGAGCCGGACTGCACCAGGGGCTGGGGGGCAAAGCTCAGCCACCTCGGCATCCATCCCAACTGTGCCTGGCAGAGCGCCGAGGACGCTGCTGCCCACATGGACCGTCAGCCATGCCATCAAACTGCCACCTGAATGGCTCTCCCCTCCCGGGGCTGGGTGGAAGGACAGCGCGGGATCAGGAGCCTGGTGTGCGTGGCCAGGGGCTCTCTCACTGTCCGGGGCTGTGCCTGGCACTGGGCACACTTAGAAGGCTGTGCCTGGAGCTGCTGCTGTGCCGAGAGGAGGGAAGGCAGAGCATCCTGACCCTTGGTTTAACTCCGTGCCCTGCAGGGCAGAAGAGTTGTTCTCTGTGTTTCTTCACTTCACCCTCTGCCTTTTTTTTTTGTTTGTTTGTTTTGGGGTTTTTTTGTTTGTTTGTTTGTTTAACTGCCTGAGCACTAGTCTGGCTCCATCACATGCCACTGTCCTCCCTGCTGCCTTGGAGGGAAACGAGGCGTTTGCTGCTAAAAGTGACCCCCGCCTCTTCCCCAGCCCCCTGATGCTGGGGCTTGCTTACGTCTGTAGTGCCGAGAGAGCCAGAGCCTGGTTCTCCTGGGCGTGCTCCCTGCTCCTTCCCCTGTGCTGCTGCCGGTACCGCCTCGCTGCCTGCCTTGCCTTTGAACCGGCCCGGGGCTGGGCTGCCCTGGGGTGGGCTGCCCAGTGTCCCTCCTGCCCGCCCACACAGAGGTTGTGGTGTAAATAAACCCAGGTCGCAGTGGGTGCAATGTTCTGCTTTCCTTGGGGGGCTGTGGGGCTTGGTTTTGGAGGGGAGGGGGGATTGTCGTCCCATCGCCCCAAGCAAGCACGAGGCTGGTCAGGGGGAGATGCTTTCCAGATGATTCTCTCTGAATTAAATGGCAGCTCTGTGAGGCTGGGACCTCCTGGATGGAGCATGCCAGTGTCCCACTGGGCAGTGGGAGGCCACAGCCACCTTTGGGGGCATGGAGCTGGTGTGAGGCTGGGGTTGGATATCAGTTCTGGAGGGTACCGGATCTGGTTGTGGTTTAGGGGGGAAATGGGCTGAGGGTGGGCAGGAAAAGAGGGCAGAGCTCTAAATTATGTTGAGCAGGGAATGGGGATGTATTTCTGGGTGTCAGAGGAACCAGGAAACACCAACACCTTAGGAAGCAAGAGGGTAATACCCATAAATCGTCACAAAAGAATTACTAGGCAGGGCTCCTCCCAAACGGCAAAAAGGCCCCAGCTGAAGTGTCTCCACACCAAAGCATGCAGCATGGGTAACAAGGAAAAGGAGTTGGAAACCATGGTGCAATTAAAAAACTGACACAATTGCTATCAAAGAAATAGATGTGTCACACAACTGGAGCACTACAATGGAGGGCTACAAGATTTCAGAAGAGAGGGTGGGAAGGAGGGGCAGGGGTGTTGGACCCTCCTAAGGAAGGGACAGATAGTGAAGAGCTCTGCCTCTGAGTAACAGCCATTAATAGGTTGAGAGCCTGTGGGTAAAAATCAAGGAGAGGACCAGCACAAGACACGCTGTGTTTGGCATCTACTACAGGCTGCCTGGTCAGGGGGGTCTGCTTGATACAGCTGCCTCGCTTCAGATATGTTGGCAACTCGGTGTGTTTTCAAGTCCTGCATCCAAGTTGTTGATGAAGATTTGAAGAGCACTGGCCTTAAAATTGAGCTCTGCAGAACCCCACTAGTGGCTGGTCACCAGTCTGCTGTCACCCTATTCACTATAACCTGACACTTGAGCCTATTGCCCACCCATCACATGACATATTTATCCATCTGTGTGCTGGACATTCTGTCCAGAAGAATCCTGGGAGAGACAGTATTGAAAGCTTTACTGAACTCCAAATTTTGTATCAAGGCTTCCCTAGATCAACTCCTTGAGTCACCTTGTCCTTAAAGGAAATTAAGTTTCTCAAGCAGAGTTTTTCCCTCATGAACTTGTGCTGGCTATGACTGATGCCTGCATTGTCCTTCAGGTATTTTTCTATCTCTCAGAATAATCTTCTCCATAATTTTACCAGGCACTGAAATGTGACTGACAGGCCTGTAGTCCCAGGATCATCCCTCTTGCTCTTTCAGAAAAGTGGGAAAATATTTGCCAGTTTCCAGTCAAGCGGGATCTCTCCAGATTCCCATGGCAGTTCAAAAATCATTGAGAGAGGTCTCATGATGACATCCACCAACTCTTTTGGGTACTCTTGGATGAATTCGGTAAGGCCCCATACACCATCCCCTATAAAGGGATTCAGCTGGAACAGCAGATCCTGCACAAGTTTGGGATTGACTGGGAGTTTATCATTCTCACAGCCATGGTCCTCCAACTCAGGGACCCCTAGAGCCTATCACTGGTGTTGAAAGCTGAAGTGAAGAAGGCATTAAACATCTCTGCCTTGTCTATGTATCTGCTTGCAGGGTGTCCATCCTCACCCAATAATGAGAAAATGTGAATTCTGAGTGGCTTTTGCTGCACTTCAAAAAGAGGGAGCGACTTTTTACACAGGCGGATAGGGATGAGAGAAGGGGGGATGGCTTTAAAGTGAGAGAGGGGACACTTACATTGGATATTAGGATGAAATCCTTCCCTGGAAGTGTGGAGAGGCAGTGGCACGGGTTGGCCAGAGCAGCTGCGGATGCCCCAGCCCTGGAGTTGTCCCAGGCCGGGTTGGACGGAGCTCCCCGGTGGGGTGGGTGCAGCCCCGCCCCCGGCTCGCGGGGACCGTTCGAACGCGGTGTTCCCCCCGAGCCCCAACATTCCATGAGCCGCGACCCCGCGCGGGCGGTGGGCGGTGCCTCGGCGTTACCGTTGGAGAGGGCGGCGGGTCCGGACGAGTCCAGCCCGGCTGCGCTCCCGTGTTCGGTACCGGGAAGGGCAGACACTCACCGGCACCCCCCCGCACCG
>JANPWX010000109.1:6128-24486 GCA_024734555.1 Trochalopteron elliotii | reverse complement strand
CCGGTGGACAGGGGTCCGAGCCCGGCCCTCGCGTACCCTTCCCCGCCCGTGGGCAGAGGGCTGAGCCTCTCGAGCTCCACTGTGAAAGGACTGGCTGACCTGACGGGACCCCGCCGAGCACCGATGGCCCAACCTGATCTGAACCTCCACGTCCCACGCGAGCAGACGTTCGGGAGAAGGGCAAGAAGCTGGCGCGGCGATACCCACCCTGGAGCACCCGCTGTTCGCTGCTCAGCCGTCTGAGGAGGGTCCCGTGTGTGCAGGGATGGCACAGCACCGCCGGGACAGCCCCACCCACCCCCGAGCCTCGCACAGGGCTCGGCCGCCCTGAACAAAGCACGGGCAGGCGTCATCAGCACGCGAGTTTCGGGTTCCTCAAATCCGTTTCGTTTCCTCCAGAGAGCCTGGCGCCGCCGAGCGAGCCCCGGCGGGGAGGCTGCGGCGAGATCCCCCGCGGGCTCGCCCCGCCGCTGGGAGCCCCTGTAATTTTCGCCTGCCGAAAGCAAACCTAGCAGCCACCAGCGTGTGGCCTGGGTCTGTGTCAGAGCTACCCCCACAGGGGCTTCTAGCCCCTTCATCTACCTCTGCCAGCATCCTGGGAAGATTTCAGTTAGGCAGGCTGAAGTGCTGGCAGCATTTCCAGCCCCTCTCCCCAAGGATCCCAGATGTCTCCACCAGCCATCTCTATCTCTGCTGATGTGTTGTTTCATTTCCTCCCTCCAAGCCCTCTGTAACTGCCTACAGCTGGGCAGACCAATATTACTCAGGTTAAGCCAAAGTGTGCCTGATTTTGACCAGAAACACTACTGGCACCTTCCTCTTCCATGGCTACCCATCCTCAGGATTTGCTTTAGTTCTTGCTTATTAAGGAGCAGCTGAACAGGACGCCCCTGCCCCTCTCCCTGCAGACAAGCCCTCTGCCTGTGCTTTCTTCAGCGGGGTCTGAGGAGCTGCAGCTGCATTGAGCACAGTTGTTGCCAGCCTGGGTTTTGGGTTATTTCCCAAAATAACTAAACTCGCACGAAATTCACAAGGCTTGTCAGCTACTTGAGACCTGAGAGCATTTGTAAAATCTCTGTGGCCTGTGCCCCCTCCAGCAAAGCCTTGTCAATGGGTGATAATTCAGGTCAAGGAACAGGTGATTTGGGGACGAATACCCAGCTCCTTGGGTGTGCCGCAGCTGCTGATGAGGTGTTACTGGGGTGCGAGGATTCTGAATGGAGCCGTTGGGCTGAGCTGGGCCTCTGTGTGTAGAGTTTAACACGTCTTATCTCAGCACTCTGCTGAAAAGTAATGCCAAGCTCTCCCGGTCTATTTGTGTCTGTGATAAACCGCTGTAGGGAAGCTGTGACAGTGCAGAGCAGGGACACAAACACTTGATGCCTGATGCTGCTGGGAGCAGATTGGGATGGAGCCCTTCTGAAGATTGCCAGGATGCTGGGGGAGCCTCAGCTGTGTCCCCAGCGCTGCACATGTCGTTGTTATTCACCTGCTGTCACGCCGGGACCGACGTCTGACGCTGTGGGCTGGCTGAGCTCCATCACCCCGGCTGGTGGCACTGAACCAGTGCTCACATTTGGACGCTTTTCTTCGCCTCAGCTTGGCCTAGAAATGATATCTCAGAGAAAAATCAAAGCTTGTGGGGTTTTTTTTCTGGGGCTGGAGTGGCTGTGGCCCTTGCTGTGATGATGGGAGCAGGAGTCCCATGCACATTGCAGGCTGTGTGGATGTGTTGTGTGTGCGGGGCCTCCAGGAGCCCCCGGAGCTGGTGGCTGTCACGGGGGGATAACACATGGATTAGCATCCTTCTCCTGTGGCTGTAAAGGACAGGGAAGGGGAGCAGCTGCACACTTCAGCTCTCCTCTCTGCACCAGGAGGAGAAGTGATATGCCATGGGGCATCTCACATGGGGGAGGGAATGGCTCAGAGTGCTCTAGCAAGGGCCCTAGGGATGCACAGAGTGCCTCTTGGCCAGATAATTGTTGACTAAAGCTCAGGGTGAGGGGTCAGGAAGGAGGAGTGTGTCTCATGCTACCATGTGCAGCAAAGGGGATTTTTCACTGAGATTTCCCTCCGTTGCTCCTGCTGTCACCTGTGAAACCCGTGTCAAGGAGCTGAAGCTGTAGTGGCATATGGGTCACCCCAGAGGTGAGATCTAAAAATACAGGCTGAGGACTGGGGACTGCTCCCCTTGTGGTGCTGCTGGATTTTTCTGCCCCAGTTTGTACCTGGACTGGCTCCAGGTTTGGTGTGTCTGTGACGGTGGGTTCTGTGTTGCAGGAGTGGGGGGGGACTCCTCTCTGTGTGCTCTATAAAAAGAGCTGCAGCAGCACAGTCCTATCTATAGCACAGGGAGCTGCCAGGGAAAGGCAGGGCAGGGATTAGCCCAAATCTGATGGATTTCTCTGGTCCTGCTTGGGAACTTGGGGCTGTCAGTGGCTGAGGGATTCCCAGTGCGCCCCGGGCTGTGAGATCTCCCTGCCAGCAGACATGTCCTGACTTTGCTGGGATTTCCTGACTGTCTGTACCTTCCCCAGGGGGACTTGTTGTCACATTTGTCACCCAAAAGCTGGCCTGTCCCTGAATCCCCTCTCTTTCCTGCTCCTCAGGGCTGTGATTTCACTGCAGTACATGGAGGCTGATGAGGAAAGCCCAGTGATGCCCCAGGGCATCTGGATTTGTGGTGGATATTGAGCATCTACCTGCTCCCAGTCATTTTGTTATGGTCTCAGGGCAGCTGAGACCTTTCCTAGTGAATCTGCTTGTGACACTTGTGGGCAACATGATTTGTACTGGAGAGTTCAGCTGGTTGATGGGGGCTATTTTGCCTCATGCTCTGTTGGGGGGGGCACACAGGGGGTGGTTACATGTCCCAGTCAGACAAACCCTGTGATTTTTCTTGCTGCAGCATCACCAGGGGTCTCACCAGTACCCTAGTCTGCCTGGACATTGCTATTCTTTGGGTAACAGAGCAGCCCACACCCATGGACTCTGCTCTTAGCTGGTGCCTGTCACTCTCTGAGGGTGCTGGCTGTCCCCTGAGAACCCCAGCGTTCCCTGTGAGAGCATCCCCCCACCCCCCCCAGGGTGCCGGTATAGGGAGTGTGTCTCTTTAATGAGGCTGGGCTTGGAGCAGCTCTGCTGCTGGCACAGGGAGTGAGGGATGGAGCGAGGGCGGTGAAGGAGCCAGTGCCAGAGAGGGAGCCTGCAGCAGGGAGAGGCGGGGAAGGACCGCTCATCCCCCGGGTACTGCAGCCGCCCAGACAGCGGGGCAGGGAAGCCCATCCCCAGGGAAGAGGGCTCTGCAGAAGGCAGGGACCCAGCGGGGGCTGAAAGGAGCCTGCAGCCTCTGTGTCATCCTCATCCTCCTCCTCCAGGTAAGGACCAGGGCCAGGGGCAGGCAGGGCAGGGACGATGGTGGCCTGGGACTCTGAGGGTGTCCCGCAATTCCTTGGTGTCCAAGGGTTGTGCATCTGCTGTCAGGGCAGCCCTGGGTCATAGGAGGGGTGAGAGGTGGAGATGAGACAGCAGGGCCACAAAAGTGCTGAAATCACCATCCGGCAGGGACCGGACAGGGCTGGCTCCAGTAACTGCTGGGAACATGCTCCGGGTTATCAGCAACCAGTCCCTGGCCCATGGCACAGGTGTCCTGTGGTGGAGGACACTGGGACCCTTCTGTGGGGCTGCCCTGCCAGGATTTGCCCTTGTCAGGGGAAATCCATGGGGCTGAGACTTTTTTTTTTGGGGGTGCCTGTGTTAGGGTGCATTGAGGGCAAGTAACTCCTGTTCCCTGATGCAAGGATGGATTTTTCCCGGGATTTTAGTGGCTCTGTGCACACATGAGCAGCAGCTCAGCTCCTGGATGTGGTGGTCCTGGATGTGGTGTCGGAGTCAGGGTGTGAGTGCCAGCTTGCACGCGCGTGTGCAGTGGACTCTGCTCTCTGTTCCCACTCCCCAGCAGACAAAGCAGGAGGCACCACAGGCTGGAGACAGTCCTTTGTCCCATCCAGCAATTCCTTTCCCCTTCATTCCTCTTTGGGCTCTGCAAAGTGGTGTGTCCCATGGTTACAGGGCAACAGCACCATCACCTCCTGCCTCCATGGCCTTCTCAATGCTCCAGGAGTTGGGATGGATCCTGCTCTCCTGCCTTTGTCCCTCGTGGGATGTCTCACAGGGAGGAGAGGCCAGGGAAGCAGGGGGTAACACAGTTGAGCAGCCAGGGCAGCAGTGGCTCCTCACTCCAGACACTTTTGCAGCTTGGGCTCCTCTCTTTCCATCCTTTCTCTTGGACCTGCCTGTGTATCTGTCACCAATGGAAATTTCCGCTGGGTTTGCCTGTGTCAGGTTTGGCCTCTTCCTTCCCCTGAACCGTGCTGAACCCTGGCTTGGGCAGCTATTGCTGCAGCAGGTGAAACTCTGACAACTCCCCAGGCAGCTAAGGAGGGTCCACTGGGCTCAGGCACCTGCCTCCCTGCAGCAGCCTTGCTGGAAAACTCACCCTGCTCACAGGCGAGAAGAGAAACATTGATTTATTCTGACCTAGGGAAGAGTCAGCTCCTTCTCGCCTTCACAGACAGTTTTTAGCTGCCAGCACAGAGAGCTACCCCCAGCCTGCTGTAGCCCTTTTATATTGGAGTTATTGCTGGTTAAACCAGCTCCTGCAGGCAGTAGGTGGAGGAGAGGAAGAAGAGAGGGCTGTAAAGGTACTGGAAATCATGCTGGGGATGAGGAGAGGGCTGTGGACCTGTTGGTGATGCCATGCTGGCATCTGGGGACAAGTTGCTGCCCTAGGGAAAGAGGATGAAGAGGCTGGGGTGAGGACCATCAGGTCTGGTTTTATTCATTACCACGGGGCTTAGAGCAGCCAGCACAAAGCATGGCAGGACCAGATGGGGCCTGTTTACTCTGTGAGGGTAAATGTAAAGAGAAGTGATAAAGAGCAGCCGGGACGGCTTCTCCAGTAAGTCCCTGGTAAACAAGCTGGCAGTGACCCGGCCAACAGGTGGCACGGCAAATAGTGGGCACGTTGCTGAGCATTAAACTGGGTGCCTTGGGAACAAATTAAACAGCTTTGGGAAGAAATACATCTTTAATGGCTCAGTGTGGCTGGGTTGGAGGTGTTCTGGTTCTCCATATCCCGTCTGGGTGCTGTGGTCAGGGCAGGAACAAGCTGTTGATGTTCCCAACTGTGGAACTGCAAGTGTGGAGGAACAGCAGTCTGTGCAGGGACCCTGTGCCACCTCGTGTGCTGGGAGCACAGTTTGGGGGGCCCAGCCGTGTGTGCAGCATCCTGACAAAGGGTGGAGGGTTGGTGATGATGGGGCTTGGTTGGGTGGCCAGGATCTGCCAGCATAACCCTGCAATGCCAGCTGAGCATGTAAATGGCTCTCCTCTGGTGTAATGGACTGATTTTCCTGGGATACAGCCATGTTGCTAATGCACTTCTGTGCTTCTCCAAGGCTCCCTGCTTTGTGCCAGCTGAGAGTTTTGTCCCAGTGCTGTCTCCAAAGGTGCAGCCCTGCTCCACTTTCAAGGATGCTCTGTGAGAGGCACTCCGTGACTGGATGCTGAGGGCACCCTGAGCCTCCCATTACCAAAGCTCTTATGAGCTCTTCCCAGGATGAAGGCCACTGGAGTGGGGGCACCAGATGGCTCACTTGTACCTGGCTTTGTCCTTGCCCCAGGCACATCGTGTGCTGGAGCACCAGCACATGGCGTGGGGTGGGGGCCTTGCTGCTGCTGGGTCACAGGTGCTTGGGGCAGAGCAGAGGTGCAGACCCACATCTGGAGCACACCTCATGCACACTGTCCACAGATCCACACAGCCAGGGCTAAGGCTGACAGGAATATTTTACACAAATATTTGACGGCACGGGGTGGACTGATGTTGGAGTGATACCTTGACTCCAGACAATTATTTGTGATGCTGCTCCTGGGTGTTTTTCCCAAGGGGAAGAGAGGTGTGGAGTGCGTTGGTGCCGTGGCTGGAAGGCATCCCCAGCCACCTCTCTTCCTGCCAAAAGGTGGACCCCAGACACATCCATTTCTGGGCAAAGAAGGTGATGATCATCAACTTGTCAGGCTCCACCCTGCAGTGCATCCCTCTCTGTGCTGTTCTTCCATGCAGCACTGACCTTGTTGTTAATTATTAAACCCCCAGCAAACACTGCTCACTGCTTTGTCCTAGTTACACTGTGGGCTTCTCACCCTTCTGGTGGGCTTTTTTTTAAAAACAAATTACTCTAGTAACCTCTGTGGACAAATGGAGATGGGAGCAGCTGATGCTCCTCTTCCAGCCAGTGCAGGAGATGGCCTGGAGAGGCTCTGGAGCTGCTCTGGGGTGGCTGAGAGATGGGCTGTGTGTGGTTGGCCATTATCCATTCTGTCAAGGAGTCCCTCCTTGTCTGCAAGGGCTTGGGGCTTGCATATATAACCACTGCCCACAGGAGTTTTGTTGCCCTCTCTGTGGGCTCCTGTGGCTCCAGACCTGGTTTGCAGGTGGGCCAGGGTCCAAGGAGAGACATGGGTCCAGGTCCACGTGTTCTGTGGATGCTGAAAAGCAGCCTGGGATGTGGCAGGGCTGGAGACCTGCTCCCTCTTGCAGGCTGGGCAGATGAAAATGGCTTGTGGGCAGAAGCCCCTTCCAGCAGGCCCTGACCCTGAGCATCTAGTGCCTGCCTTCCCTCTGCTCACAGGTGCCCACTGAGGGACCATGCCAGGCCTCTACGCCCTCTTGTCCTGGGAGGCTCTGCCCCTGAAGAGCTCCACGGTGAAGGCTTGTGCCAATGGGTACTCCCTGAGCATCACTGCTCACCTCATGTACACCAACCCCCACAAGGAGCCTGTGGAAGGTAAGGGCCGACTGTCAGGTCTAGCAGGGACCCAGGCTTGCCTGCATGGTGCCTTAAAAGCCCCTCTACTGGAGAGGATCCTGTCTCTAGCCCACCTGTGTCCCAGCCCCAAACCCTTGCTGTGTTTGGGGAGCAAAGATAGAGGCCAGCACAGGTGGGGCCACTGACACACACTGTGGGCAGGAGGAGAGTGAGACTGAGCAAACAGATTCCCGTCACAGAGGAACAGGAGGATTTCATCCTCCCTCTGGGTTAGCGAGGCTCTGGGTCTCTCCTGTGTCTCACTCGCGTGCATCTCAAGTCGTGCTGGAGCCAGACAGGCTCAGCGGGGCTCCCAGGGGCCGTTTGTGCCGCGGCAATGGCCGTGCTGGGATCTGCCTTGGGGCTCTCTTCTGCCTGCAGGCATCTTCATCTACCCGCTGGAGGAGTCAGAGGTGGTGGCCGGCTTTGAGGCAGCGGTAGGCAGCCGGCGGGTGACATTCCAGCTCCAGAACCGGCACCGGGTGCAGGACTGCTGCCTCCAGTGCAGCCCCAGCCCCGGCCGGCCGCGCCGCTGTGCCAGTGGTAAGTGCTGTGGCATGGGTGGTGCTGTTGGGTGTTCTCGGCCAGGAGGCTCAGAAGGGGCAGGGGGAAGTGTGGGGGAATACGAGGGGCTGAGAGCCCCTGCCAGGCCACCCCAGTGCCTGGCGGGTCGCTGGGGCTGGAGATCTCAATGTCTCCTTTTCCCTCCCTCCCCATCTTCTGGAGCTCTGCCATCATTCTCACAGCCTTCATGATACCTGTGATCTGCTGTCACCTTTGGGAGCAATTAGGGCCACTAATGACCTCCTCCACAACCCCACATGCCTCGCTGACCTCCCCCCCATCCTTCATCCCTCTCCTGCCCAGGCCACCTTATCCTGGATGAGGACGTGGAGCGCTCCACCTTCATCATTGTGACTGGCACACTGTGCCCATCGGAGAGCCTGGCTGTAACCCTGAACACCGTGCAGGAGCTGCCCACACTGCCTGACGGGGCCCTGCGCCTCCTCCTGCCCCCCATCCTCACGCCTTACGTCCCCGCCGACCCCGAGAGCGAGCCGGCAAGCTTGTGTGACGACAGGTTGGCCCTATGGTGATTTTCATGGCTTCCTCAGTCTCTGCCATCCCAGGGGGGTGATGCCAATGCTGGGCGAGCAGGGTGAGGGGGCAGGAGCCATCACCCCCTCTCCCCTTGCAGCCCCACCAGCTGTTTTGGGGGGCCAGGTGCCCGGAGCCAGTCACCCACTGTGGTGCCTGTGGAGAGCGTGGACATCTTTCGGGGACGACCCTACAACCCTTTTCCTTACGAGTTCACCTTCAAGCTGCTGGTGAAGGGCCCCTGCTTGCTGGCAGGTAGGGGTGGTGTTATGAGTTGGTTGTGTTAAACCTCCTGAAAATGTGGGTGATGTTCCCTGGTCCCTCCCTTCTAGGAGAATGTGAGGGCCTGTTCCTGGGCATCCTCTTGCATTTCCTCCAGGTGAAGAAGCCCTTTTCCCATTCCATCCCTGGGGCTGGCACCCCTCAAAGTCACTCTGCCTGTGCCTTTGGGCAGCTCTAGGTCAGCAGCCTCCTTCCCTGGGGTGATGCACTGGGGAGAGGATGGATGAGGTGGGGAAAATGGCTGGTTGGGGGGGTTATGCTCCTTGCTGCTGGCCCAGTCAATCCCTTTAGCTCTGTCAGGAATAATCCACTGCTGTGGGGCCTGGTGGGTAGGGGGCTGAGGAGGGGGTTTGTGTGGGACTTAGCTGCTGCCTTCCCTTCTCTGCAGGGCTGGAGAGCCCATCACATGCCCTGAGAGCTGACGCCGACCCTTGGGCCAGTTCTGCCACCACCACTTGTGTCACCCTAGCTGAGCCCCACTGCTATGACAGGGACCTGGAGATCATCCTCTACCCTTGTGGTGAGGGGAGATGGTGCCCTTGGAGGGTTTGAGGCATCACCCCAGAAACATCCAGAACATCCCCCAGCCCCTTGCAGCACAGGGTAGCTCGAAACTCTCCTGTGCTCCCCAGAGCCCCACAGCCCCCACCTGGTGATTGAGGATGGCACCATGACATACCCTGAGTACGAGGCGCACATCCGGAGCCGCCGGGATTTCGTGCGGATTGCCAGGAAGGACGGCAGTGGCGAGAGACAGGTGACAGGGCATAGCTACTGCTGCCCCAGCCAGGAGGAGGGGAGGGGGAGGTGGTGGGATGTAGGTGAGGAAGACCTTGGTGTGGTCTGGAGGGTGTGAGAAAGCCTCTGACCTGCCTGGCTCGCAGGTAGCTTTTGTGCAGAAGCGTTTCCACAAAGACATCTTCCCCAACCCCGTGCTGATGCTGAACTTCTGCCCGGCTGTGGAGGGCGTCCCTGGGGACCTGCAGAGCGTCACCCGTGAGATCCTCTTCCTCATTGACCGCAGCGACACCATCAGTGGCCCTGACCTTGACAAGGTCAAGGTGAGGCACAGCCATGGGTCCAGGGGCGCTCCCTGGGTGGCCAGCCTTTAGCAGCTGGTCCCTGCTGTCACTTCAGGAGGCTTTGCTGGTAGCCCTGAAGAGCCTCCCATCAGGGACACTGCTCAACCTCGCCAGCTTTGGTGCTGACATCAAGCCGCTCTTCCCATCCAGTCGCCTCTGCAGCAATGTGAGTATCACAGGCAAATCCTGGGTATCCACTAACTCCTCTTTGTCTTCCTCCCAACTCCTTGACTTGAGGTGGGGGCTGGTGAACCAGGGGACCACTGCAAGGCTGGCTCTTTGTGCTGACAGGAGACATTGCGGCGTGCCTGCGAGCACCTCGGTGGACTGCGGGCAGACCCTGGTGGCACCAACCTGCTGGCAGCCCTGGGCTGGGCACTGGCACAGCCCCTCCACCATGGCTACCCTCGCCAGCTGTTCCTCTTCACCGGTGCAGCAGTGGGCAATGCAAGCAGGATCCTCCGGCTGGTGCGCAGGCAGGCCAGCACCGTCAGGTATGGCACGGGCACTGTGGCAGCTCTCGGTGTTCTCTAATTCCCCTGTGCTGTTCTCACTGATTTCCCCTTGTGCAGCCTCAAATCTTTCCTATGTCTGCCTCAGGGGTGTCCTTCACCCATCGCATCCCTCAGCCCATCGGCTCGGCTCTTCCTGGGGTGCCCCAGCACAGAGCCAGGGCAGCACTCTGGCTGTCAGACACCCCTGCCCATTCCTGCTGAAGGGCTCACCACTGGGTTTTCCAGCTCCCAGCCCCCTCCCAGCCATGGCTTTTCATTCCCTGGCTCTCCTGCAGGTGCTTCAGCTTTGGTATGGGCCCGCGGGCGTGCCGGCGGCTGCTGAAGGCCATGGCCAAGGTGAGCCGGGGCCGTGCCGAGTTCCTGAGTCCGGCCGAGAGGCTGCAGCCCAAGGTAACACCCAGGCAGAGGCGTGGGGGACACTGGGGACACCGCCGTGTCTGACCCTGTCTCCACTCCCCACCCCAGCTGATCAAGTCCCTGAAGAAGGCCATCGAGCCAGCCATCAGCGACATCACCATCGACTGGTATGTCCCTGACAGCATGGAGGCTCTGCTCTCGCCCACCGAGCTCCCGGCCCTCTACCCCGGCGACCGCCTCGTCAGCTACTGTGTCCTCTACAGCATCGCCAGCTTTGGTGACAGGCGCCCACTGGTACCACTGGCACTGGCCTGGGGAGGATGGCACGGTCCCAGTGCTACTGGCTGGGGGGCTAATGGTGGTGTCCTCTCTCTCCTAGGGCCAGGAAGGGGCTCGCCAGAGCTCCCGGGGTTCAGCCTTTCTCTCCCAGCAGGAAGTGCCCAGTCCTAGGGAGAGCCACCAGCCACCCCAGAGCAACCCAGGAACTGGGGATGCCTCCCTGGAGCTTTTTGCTAGAAGTACAGAGGTGTCAGAGCGGAGTGAGTGGGGTCCAGAGCTGGGGTGGGGGGCAGTAGCGGGAGCCGTGGGCTGACAGGGTGTGTGCTCACCGGGCAGGTACTGATCCTGTTTCTGGGGGAGACATCTGGAAGCGGATTTACCAGCCCTCCTACATCCAGGAGCAGTATGTCCTGACACACTGTTCTGTCAGCACTGACCGCAGCCAGGGGCTGCTCTCCCGCAGCTCCACCAGCAGCGAGTCCACTGGCTCCCGGGATGTGGCCCCCGAGGGCAGCTCCTCAGCTCCTGGTGCTGATGTCACCTCCCAGCAGGGCCAGAAGAGCCTGTCCCTCTGTGAGTCCTCCACCAAATCTGCCCCGCTGCCCTCTGCCCCAGCTGGCACCAAGGTGAGAATGCCAATGGGGTGCAGGGGCTCATGGCGTGGGGGTTGTTCATGGCTTAGCTGGAGCCTTGCTGCCCTGTTGTGCCCAGGCACCTGCCCCCTGGGCTGAGAAGCAGAGTGCTGTAGCCTGGATTTTAAGCAAGGATCAGCAATGGATGCCATGAGGATGTTCCTTGGGTGGCTTTGCCCTACTGAAGTGGGACAGCTGGGGACCAAGCAGCTAGTCCCTTAGTGTCCCTGGCCAGCAGTCTAACAGACCCCTGAGCCAGCTCAGGGACACCTTAGAGATGCAGAAACCAAATGAAAATAGCTGGGCTGGCATCACATAACAAATCTGTTGAGCTGAAGAGGAAAGGTTGGCTGGCTGGGTTTCAGCCTGGCTCCTTCAGCCCTCAGCCAACACTGCCAGACACTTCATTAGTGATGGGCCACATCCCTGCTGCTTCATACCTGGGTTTAAAACCCACCTGGGTCGCTGGGATGGTGAAAGGCAGCTGCCCTGGTGACGGTGGCCCCAAGGCTTGGTGAGACCAGCTGTCACCCAGCACCAGGACACGCTCCTTCCCAATGGCACGGCTTAGGTAACTCGCTCCTGTCACACAGCAGCACAGCTGGTGACCTTTGCTGCTGAAATGTCAAGCGTAAGTGATTTCCCTGCAGAGTAAATGATCCTCCCAGCTCCCTGCTGCTGAGGCGAGAGGTGGCATGGGTGCCACTGCCCTGACATGGCTTTTAGGGGAAGCATCTCAATGCAGGGACATCACTCTGCACTGGGGAATGCATCCCATTGTAACATCATCCAGCCTGAGTATCCTAGTTAACCTCACTTCTGCACACACAAAATCCCTGGCAACTCCATCATCAGCCTGAGTCAGTCCCCAGGGATGTTTGCAAACTCCTGTGTGGGTGCTTTCCATGTCTGTGGTGCCAGAACAGCATCCCTAGGAGGCAGCTGGTGCCAGCCTGCAGAGCACTGGGGCTGATGACAGCCAAGGCTCCAGCCAGCAGCCGGAGAGGCACAGGTGCCCCACTGCAGCTCAGTGCAATCTGGGCTCTGTGCTGGGCTTGCCAACAGCCTTGTCCCCACCTCAGGTGACGGTGGCCCTGAGCACGGAGGAGCTGGCACGGCAGAAGAAGGTGCTGGCACGTGCTGCCCTGGCTGGGCGCAGCTTTTCCACGCCACACGGGGAGCTGGATGCCCATCGGCTCCGCCAGGCCCTGGAAAAGGTGTCACAGAAGAGGAACCAGTCCCTGGAGGGGCGGCTGGATGAGCTGGGACCCCAGCCACGGCAAATGCAGCCCAGTGCAGTGGAGTCAAGTACGTGCTGGCTCTGGGGATGAAGACAGTAGGGATGGAGCCAGGTGCCCCTGCCTTGCTGAGCCCACCCTTTGCCGTTGCCCAGATAACCTTCTCTCTCCCACCCACCTGGACTGGGACATGCTGGTGGAGCCCTCCTACCTCTTCAGTGCCTCGCCAGCAGCCCCCGAGCCAGGGCAGCCCAGCCCGGGAGATGCCTGCACGCCCCTGCGCTGCCAGGTGGTGATCCATGCGCTGCGAGCCGGCAAGCCGGTGTCCTGGGAAGTGACAGCCTCGCTGGAGTCACTGCTGCAGCCCCGGGAGGGGCCGGGCAGGGAGGACCCGCCGCGGCGGGGGGCAAAAGCCTGGGAAAAGCCACTGCACCGCCTGGCAGCGCGCTCCATCGTCCGGGACAACGAGAGCGTGGCACAGCGGGAAGCCAAGCTGGAGCAGGGTGGGTGCTGGTGCGTCCCCCCGGCGCGGCTCCGGGATCCCCCCCGCTCTAACCGCGTTGCTCTGGGCAGGTTTCGCCCGCCGGTTCCGCCTGAAAGCCGTGCAAACCAGCAAAGCCTGCAACGTGCCTTCCCTCTACACCCGCCTGGTGCCCGTGGACGGGGCCACGCAGGCAGCCCTGCCCGCAGTCCCCGAGGTGTGGGGCATAGGTATGGACAAGGGCCTGGTGGGATGGGGAGAGGACAGCAAGGAGACAGAGAATTGAGGTGGCATCATCCCTTGCAGCTGGTTCAGCCAGCCGGACACGAGCTGCTGCGGTGGGGAACTGGCACCATCGGAGCTCCTCAGCGGGTCAGGGGCAGCAGCAGGATGTAGAGGAGCAGGATGAGGCCCCTGGCACTGCAGGTACTGACTTAGACCTTTCTGTCAACTTATGCTCCCCAGGGATCTCTGCACTGGGATCTGCACTAGGATCTCTGGAGACCCTCAGCTGGTGGCTGTGTGGGGCTGGTCCTGCCTAGGGTGCTGTGGATATCTGGACAGAGGCATCTGCCCTGTAGTGGGGAGGGAGGAGTGGGAGGACAGTATAGCAGCCCCTAATAGCAGCTGTGAAGCTTGTGGGTCCCTGGAGCCCAAGGCCCCACAAGACTTTGGTCTTTTGCAGAGCGAGATGAGATTGCCAGGTCCCCAGGCAGCATCTCCTCCCCTACCTTTGGCTGGGAAAAGCAGAACTACTCAAATGGTGTGTCCAGGCTGGAGGGGGCCAAGGGTGCATGAGGGTGGGAAATGGGGTACCCTTGATGCCCTGCCACAGCTGGAGCATCCACTGTGCCGTCAGTACCCTGGGCACATGGGCTGAGCTGCCCTCCCAGGGACTGGGCAGTGGGACACACCTCTGGGTGCATCAAGTTCCCACTGTGCTTAACTTTTCCCCTTGCAGGGCCTCCATCCAGCCCCTCCACCACCTCCATGGGCTCCCAGAAATCCACAGAGAGCATTGCAGGCTCCAGGTGACACTGTGGGATGGGGGGATGCAAGGGACCAAAAAAGGGCATGTTGTGGGGAGAGGGGGACAGTGTCACTTTTTGGGAGCTGCTGTCCCATGTCCCCTGCCAGTTCCTTGAGCGTAAGTGGGGCGGGGGGGGGGAGGGGGTTGGCGCTCCAGCCCCTTCCCTGCAGGTTTGGTGTCCAGCTGCCTTTCAGGAATTCCTTCCAATCCTCTTATCTTGCCTGTGACCCCACAGGTTTAGCCTGAGCAGGCGCAAGGGTCCCAGCCTGGCACTGCGCCCGCAGTGCCTCAGCCCAGGAAGTGAGCGCTCCAGCAACCACGCCAGCCATGACTACCTCCCCCTGGTGAGGACCTGCTGCTCCTGTCCCCAGTCCCCATCCCTGCTGGGGGCCAGCTGACCCACCCAGGTCATGCCCGGCAGCATGAGCAGTGGAAGATGCTCCCAGTAGATGCCTGCTGCATCCTTAAATGTCTCTGGGGATCTTGGGTGGCTTTTTTGGGGGCATTACTGTCCCTGTGCCTCAGGGACACTCCTGCAGCGCCCAGTGTTTGGTGCTGCAGTGGGTCTGTGCCCCTGTCTGCCCCCCCCCACTCGTCTGTCCCCCCTCCTTGCAGGTGCAGCTGCAGCAAGCCCGGGGGCCGTTCCAGCTCACTGAGAGCTTCTCTGAAGTGGTGCAGATCCCCCTGGACCGCCTGCGCCGGGCCTCCCCCTATGCCTCCCACCGTGCCAGCCTCAGCCCCACATCCCCAAGGCCCAGGAGCGTGCCTGAGGCAGGACCCGGGGCTGAGGAGGGTGAGGAGCCCAGCACATCCCCACAGCCCAGCTCGCCCCCGTCCCGGAGCACTTGCTCCGAGGTGCCCAGCGCAGCCGTGTGGGCACAGGCAGACAGCGGGCACGGCTCCGAGTCCGACACCGGGCCTCACTCGGCTGCCCCCTCTGAGGCCGGTGTGAGCTGTCAGGACGTGGGGCCAGAGGATCTGGAGAGTGCCAGCTGGGCCACAGCGGTGGCCTTGGCGTGGCTGGAGCATCGCTGCGCCGGGTTCTTTGAGGAGTGGGAGCTGGTGGCAGCCAAGGCAGACGCGTGGCTGCAGGAACAGCGCCTGCCCGAGGGGGTGGACGTGGGCTGCCTCAAAGGGGCAGCCCGGCACTTGTTCCTGCTGCTGCGTCACTGGGATGAGAACATCAAGCTGAACATGCTGTGCTACAACCCCAACAATGTCTGACGGCTGCCCGAGGGGCCAATAAAGACACCTGGCTCCAAGCCACCTGCACTGGTGTCTCTGTTATGAGCAGAGAGCTGCTGGCTCCATTCAGGCCATGCCAGGACCTACCAGAATCCTGGGAGGGGGTCACCTCCTTCCCAGCCATCTCTGGTGGGAGGGAGCAGGCAGGGGAATAGGAAAAGCTATACTGGAGGGATTCCTGGGCTCCATCAAAGTAAATGAAACTTTGAGGCAAAGCAGCTCTGTTGTAACCTCACCCCAGAGGCTGCTGCCCAGCTCTGGGCACCCCTTTCCCACAGCTGGAAATGAGAGTGCCCATGGCTGTAGAAGCTGCTCTGCCTTCCCTCAGGTGGGGCAAGTCCAGGGACAGCTATTCTGACATCATCACAGGACAAGGATTCTGGGGAAGGGCACACAAAGCCCCCTTTATTCAGGAAGTCCTGCCTTTTGGGGGTCCCCACACCTGACCCCTTTGCACAGTTCCAGGGCTCATGGCCCTCTTGGGATTGCTGTGGGCAGCCTGGGAGCCAAGTGGGAAAAGAGCAGGCAGATGGGGCAGTTCCAGAGGCCAGTTCCAACCGGCCAGCCATCCCCACTCTCACTGGGATTTCTTGGACATGGCTGTGGGTTTCTTGCTCGGTGGGGGGGTGTGTGACACTGGCGTGGGGGCTGTGCCGTACCAGAGCTGGAGCAGGATGAGTCCATGGCAGATGTGCAGGGACAGGGAGCTGCAGACTGTGGAGGGGTAGGTGTTCCAGCAGAGCTCAATCACGCCCAACAGCAGCACCCTGTGTGGGGGGGAAAGCTGAGGGTCAGCATGGGAGGACACACCAGCCATCCTCGCTTCCAAACCCCCAGCAGATGGGTGCTCCCCCTCCCTGCCAGCACATACTTGGGCATGTGAGCGAGCTTGGTGGTTGGGGTGCACCAGAGTAAGTAGGGCAGTGTGTGGAAATACCAGACGTAGAACTGGTAGTGCAGGGAGCGGCTGCAGCAGACACCCAGGAAGTTGGAGGAGAAGAGGATGAAGACAATCCATGCACTGGCATTAAGGGGGCAAACACAGGAGGCTGGAGGTGTGATCCCACAACAGCTCCCCAGCTGTCCAGCATAGCTCCTTTCCCCAGGGCAGGCTGGTACAACAGCACTGCATGACCTGGAACCCAACCAGGTATCTCCCTGCCCTGCCTTCCCCCTCTCTCCTTGCAGCCCACCCTGCCAAAGGATATTGTTGACAGTCAAGCGAGGGGATGCGGGTTTCCTTTTGGCAGGATCCTTCAACAGAGTCAGGATGTTCTCTTTGGAACTGAGGGGGAAGAACAAACATTGATCTCAGCTGCTGAAACTCTCTCCCAACCCAACGTTCCCCTGTGAGCCACAATACCTGGGTCGTACATTCCCCAAAATAGAACAGTAACTGCCCTCCAACTCACGCCTGCAACCCCAGGACTGCAGCACTGCAGGGGCAGGGGAGTCATGGATCTGTATCCTGTACATGGGATTGGCAGGGATCAACACCTGTGGGGAACCCCAGGTCTCACCTGTGCCACCGGTGCAGTGCAAAGAGCCCCAGGCCTGCCAGGTGAGCCAGGAGCAGAGCAGCATGGAAGACTCGATTCTGGAAAACCTCTTCTGGGAGGAAGCGCCAGTTCACTGTCCATTTGAACTGGAACTGGCGGCCCAGGTCAAAGGAGCGCATCAGGTACCCCACAGGGTTCACCAGCAGGAAAGGCAGGCCCAGAACCACCTGCCAGGGACACACCAGCATCATCACAGAGCCCTCCACCAGGTCACTGTTACCCTGGCTACCTCCTGAGAACCCCAGAGCCACACGTGGTGGCAGGGACATTCAGCCAAAGATGAAAGTCATGTAAGTTAGATTATTAATCAACACCCAGCTTGCTGTGAGAGGCCACAAATGCTGGTACCACTGTCTCCATCCATGGCTCTGCAGCCTGGCAAGGCAGCCCACTATTCCCTGCTGCTGCAGCCAGTGCAAACAGGGACTCACCTGGAGAAGGGCACAGATGCAGAGCTTGGGGATACAGCCCAGGAGACCAAACCGTTGCAGGAGGAGGAAGAGGAGTCCAGGAGCGAAGAGCAGGATGTTCATCTTCACTGACACAGCCAGGCTGAGCAGGAAGCTGCATTACCACTGCGGACCCCACATGGGAGCCCAGGCAGCCCCTGAGCCAAGCACAGCCTCCTCGTGGGGCTGAGCTGGCTCACACACCCAGCACGCCACGGGGAGCAGCTCCCAGCCCCTCACCTGAAGAGGAGGCAGCCCCAGGACCAGCGCTCCTCCAGGAAGAGGTTGATGGCGAGGAAGAGGATGGCCATGGCCACAGGGTCATTAAAGAGCCGCAGGACAAAGATGGAATGGATGCGGTATGAGGCGCAGCACATGAAGAAGAAAACATACGGTGGGACCTTGGAGGGGACAGACACAAAAGGATCATCAGCAGCCTGTCCTGGACTCTCTGCTGCTATCGAGCTCCTCCAAACCTCAGCCCTGACCCTGTGTCCGTTTCACCGAGGTGAGGGCTCAGCAGAGCCCCCCCGAGGAGAGGCGCCGAGGGGCAGGAACCCTGACCTCAGGGTACCTTGTTGGTTCGGCAGTAGATGCGGAAGACAAGGAGCAGGGTGAGGAGGTAGAGGCCGGCAAAGAGGTACTGTGCCAGGCGGATGTCGGAGCCGCGGCCGGTGACATGGTACAGCCCCAGGAAGATGTAAACAAAGCCGGCGGGGTAGCTGTGGGGAGACGAGAGTGAGGGGCCGGGCCCTGCGGCCCCTCCGAGAGCCGCTGGTCACGGAGAGCTGGGTGTCCCTGTCACTCACACCAGTGGCCCGGTGTCACCCTTCAGCTGGGTGTAGTCGAGGGTGCCGTTGGCGAAACCCTCCACCTCCTGCATGTAGGCCTTCCAGTCGATCTCGGTGTCTGCGGGACGGCGCGGTCAGGTGGGGCTCAGGGGGCACTGCAGGGGCTGACCCACCTCCAAAAGCCGCCAGCCTGACCCTATGCCTCCCTGCCACGCTGTCAGCACAGGCTCTTCCCCTGCCGCCCACATCCAGGACCCCCAGCCCAGCCCTGTGTCCCTCCCTGGCCCCACGCAGGCACCCCCGCCCGCCCCTCTCCCCCATGCCCGAGGGCTGCTGTCACCCGAGGGGCCGGGGCAGGTCCGGCCCCCTGCCCGCGGCATCCCCGCCCCCCGCGCTGCCCCGGGACGAGCCCCGCCATCACCTCCCACCCCGGGGACATGATCGCAGC
>JANPWX010000108.1:3927604-3958447 GCA_024734555.1 Trochalopteron elliotii | reverse complement strand
AAAAAAACCAAACCAATTTTCCTTCCAACTTTTTTTCCCCCTTCTTCTTCCTAGACTGCTAATTCCTCTGTGTGGGCAAACACCCCTTCTCCTTTGATTCTTAGTCACAGCGCCTAGATTAAATACCGGTTTTAATGAGAGCCGTAGCTGTGGCCGCATTAGGTGATGATAGTTATGAAGACGATCTGACCTGTTTTGATGAAGACGATCTGACCTGTAGGGAGAGAGGGAAAGGTCAGCCACATGCAGTGGCCAGATTTCTGCTTGTTCCCGGCACATGCTGCTACAATATTGATCCGCGGAGAAAGATAAACATAAAAGATAGATCGTATGTGCTGAATACTAATGAATGTGGCTTCTAGATTTTAATTGTTGTTGACTTCTTATTTCCACCATAAACATTTGCTGACGTCCGTAGGGCATTTTCCCCAGGGTTTTTGTTGTTGTTGTTGTTTTTGGTTTTGTGGTGCTCTTTTTCTTTTGTCCTATTTTATCTTATATTACTTATTTTATTTTTTTTTCCAATCTCTCAATGAGTCTCTTGATGGAATTCTACCCAGCAAGTTACTTTCCCTATCAGCCGAGGGGCAATCACCCGAAAGTCACGGGCAGCATTTCCTTTCCAGCAAAGGAAACCGCTACTGGAAACGGGGAAAGCTCATCTGAAAGGCAACATCTCGACTTGGGATGCTCCTTTCAGATTACTGCTTCATTACTAGCTCCATTCCTTTGCAGCAAAAGGCTACAGATGACACCGGAGTTGAGGGTTAATTTTTTCCCCCCCCTGCTCTCCTGGACTGGACTGCTGCAAACCCAGCGGTTACGCTGGAAGAGAGCTCTCCTTTCAAAGCCTCCCCAGTTTCCCAACTGTTTCCAGACTAATACACCTACGGGAGGCAAAGAGATGGAAACACGCCGTGTCTGGGGGAGAGAGGCATGTCAGACGCGCTTTCCCCTAGGCTGTGAAGAGGGAGGAGGCTTTTTTCCGAGGGTTTTCGCTGCGATACAGAATTGTTAAGTATCGTTCACTGCCCTGACGGTGTCTTTAAATTTTTTTCCCTCTTCGAGATGGTCAAAATTAGCTGTAAACTGGATAAAGCAGTCAATGAAACAGCTATCCGCAAACACGCGTTTCAAGTTTGTTGCTTCGCAAACGACCGAGAGTAAGCACCATCGCTATATAGTGGCAATTAACTATATCAGCCTCACATTTAAGAAAATGAGGGAGATATTAAACTCTTAATTCCCATCATTACAAATAATTTTCATGAAGGGAACTTATAAAAGATTTTCCCCCCTCCCTTACGCTTTCCAGTCTATTTTTTAACCCCTGAGTGATTTACTACGTAAGTAATTTTAGAGGATACAGTTTACAGCTTGAGTTATTAGACTGAACACCTCTGGCTGACACCACAACACCTTTTTTTTCTGCCTGCAGCTGTGAGTCACAACCCCATTTTCATACCAAACTGCTGCACATTCCTTTACAATATAGGCTTCCTTCTTGCAAAGATCAAACACTCTGCAGCCAGCGTGTTTATTTTAAAATACAGGAAAATTAAAACTAAACATGGGCTTAAAAGAAAAAAAACAAATGCATCATTTCTTTCCCTTCTGTCTCTCCTACTAAAATAAATTAAAATAAAATTAGGAGGGAACGGCGTAGACTGCTCCAATAAAATAATACAGTGACAGAGCCAAAACAGTTGTTTTCGACAGGAACGGTTCCTTCTGTTTGCTGTTATTTATTTATGTATTATTGTGGCTATGGTTTTAATTATATGTGGGAATATTAGGCCAAGATGCTGTAACCATAGCCTCCCTTTAACACACTTTCCTTATTTGTTTAGTACCAGCGCTACAAGGCAAGAACAGACACCATAAGGAAAATGTTTTCAATATTCTGTTTAAGAGCTTACAACAGGGAATCCCGGAATTACAGGAAAACCTGCAGGCCTGCTCCGTGGAGGTGCCCGACAGGACCAGGCAGATTTCGTGCTCCTCGGCGGGTTTCAGGGTGCGCGGAGGGGGAGGAATTGCGGGAGAGGTGCCCGGAGTAATTTTTACCTAGCAAAGAGGCTTTTTGAAAGCCTCCTTGCTGTTCAGCAGCACAGACACTAGGATGCTTCTTAATTTTGAGCATGGTAAAGGTAGACTTAATCTCTGCTCCTTCCGGTAACCTACTGCCTACTCCTCCCCTGGGGCTTGAGAGGGGGGCTTTGCTGCAAGTCCTTTTTCTTCCATCCTCTATTTATGGGTTTTGTTGTTCTGTTTTTTTTTTTTTTTTTTTTTTTTTTTTTTTTTTTTTTTCCCCGTATGAGCGTACTCGGTGGTGTTTGCGTTCCCCATAATTTCCTCTTGCTCCTTCGCGAGTCTTTCCCCACGTCACGGGAGTGATGATGGGTGAGGCGGGGGGAGCGGGACATACCTGCTCACGTTTATTTGTCTTTGGTACTCATATCGACAAAAAGATTACTTTAGAGGGGAAAAAAAAAAAGGAAATAAAAAGCAAAGCAAAGGATCATTCGCTTTAGGAAACAGATAAAATAACTTCTCTCATCCCTCCACATTATTCCCCGATCCAAGTGGCTCCTTGAGTGGCTCCAAGAGCTGAGAGAAGCAATGGACGAGTCCGCACTGTGCTCTGGGCTGTCTTTGCGCAGCGAGGGGAAGCAGGACCAGCCCTTGCCAAGAGGGTCCACAGCACGTCCCCCGCGACCCCAGGGTCGCTCCCCGGGCCGAGGGCTCTCTGCCCGCTAGCCGTCGCGGCCCGACGTGCGCCCAACAGCAAAGAGGAGTGGCAGGGGCATTCCCCCGCCGAAAGCCCTCCCGTGCCGCAGGGATCGCTGCTGCCGTTCCTGGGGCCTCTCCATTCGCGCTGTCCGCACCTGCCCAGCGCTCTCCGAGCCGCACTCCCATGGACGCGGCCGCTTTCTTCTCGCTACCTGCGCGCTCGCTGCGCGCACCGCGGGGACGGCAGCGCCGGGACAGGCAGCAGCGGGAGCGGAGGCTTTCCCGTCCGCGACAAACGACACCCACTAAGGCGGACGGCTGCGGCCACCAAGCCTCCTCCTCACCCTCCCATCCCCCGAAAAAAAAAAAAAGAAAATACAGGGAGAGGAGTTTCGCGTTCCCAAATCTTCAATGAAGTTCTGGGACTCGGCGAAGACAGCGCAGGTATTACGGATGACCCGTTCCCCTCGCGGAGGCTGCCGGAGACTCACAGGGGCGTTTCTAGCGCGGTTCCCCCCGCGAGGTTTCCCCTCCACCCGCGCCCCCCAGCTCAGAGGGCGATGTCGCTGCGATCCCTGAAGGGACGTGCGTCGTAGTTGCCTGGGGCAGCGGCCCACCTGGCCTCACACACCTCGGCCCCCGTGAGTGCCTCCCCTGCTCTCCCATCACGGGATGATCCCTGCACTCCGCGCTCTCTGCGCAGCAGACGCGCGGGTGCCCCGAGGTATTTGGGGTGTCTACGGCAGGTGGACTGTTGGTCCAGGAGAGGGGTCCAGATCCTGTCCCCCGAACCTTTCCTTTAATGGATTTGTAATAAACTCGCTCAACAGCCCCACGTCTCTCCCTGTCAAGGTGCTTCGTGCACACAGATCTGGCAGGGGTGCACTCAGCCACTGCCCCGCCCTGGTCGGAGAGTCCGATGCTCAGGGGCCAACACACGCTGTCTGCCTCCCGAGAAGCAGGAACCTAACCCTTCTCGGCGGGGTTTTTTAAAAAAAGGGGCAGTTGAATTTAATTAAAAGCATGGACTGAGGCCAGGGGAAGCCGGGTTCAGGAGGTGCTCTGGCGGCTGAGGGGGATTTGACTCGCTAGTTCTTCGGGGTGCTCCCAACCGCCTGTTTCCGCGGCATTAGGGGAAATGAACGTAAAAGTCAGAGACAGCTTTTTTCCCCAAACCCGATGAAGGCAATTTTGCACACGATGAGGAGTTTACTTTTTTTTTTTATTATTCGTGTTTTTTTTTCTTTTTTTCGGCCGGTTTGTCCTTCCAGGGGAAGCACTGAAAGCGGCTCCCCTCGAAAGAATACAAAGGGGAAGTGCGTCCTGGCGCTTGCAGGCTTCGATCCCCGAGCCCGGCGACACGCAGTCCCGCAGGCACGGGAACAGCTCCCCCAGAGTGCCCGGACTCTACAGCGGCACTGTCCGCCCTGTTCCCGCTTCTCCCGCGGCGGTAACAGCGGGATGCCTCCACCCCGCTGGGGCCGCGCATCCTGCTGCCCTGAATTTCACTGCCGGGCGAAACGCTGGACTCCCACCCCCGGGGCCACCGAGTGATAGGTCCCTGAGTCTGCTCCGGTGCACCGGAGGGGTTTCGGGTCGCGTTTCCCCGTGCCTGTCATCTTGGCATTTCGGCATTTCCCGGCGACCTTTAGACGTCCGCCTCGCTAGGTATGTAAGGTGCTCTCGGTTTTTGGGGAGGCTCTCCCCGCCTCCGGGACGACTTGGGCAACGAGGGGCGAAGTCCCGTGGAATGCCCCAGCGCCAGCTCTAGGGAGGTACACGCGCGGCACACGCACACGCTGTGCCATCACTGTGTGAAATGTGCCTGCCAGGCTCCGGAGCCCCCGAATAACCTCCCACAGTTGATCCCGGCCCCTCGCCCCCTCCAGCTCTTGCAGCAGGAGGGACGTGAACAAACAGGGCTGCGGCTCCCTCCCGGTTTCTGGCATATCCCAGGGCCCCCTCCGCAGTGCCCCCAGTGCTGGGAGCTCCTGGGGGCGCCTGGTTCTCTCCTCACGGCCGGCGGGGTCAAGTTCGCGCCTTCGGAAGAAGCGGCAAGAAACATCAGGGAGGTTCGGGGCGGGCTCTGCGGGGCCGGCGAGGTGTCCCCCGCCTCGGGGTGTGTATGTGGGTGTGGGTGGGGATGTGTGTATGTGTGTGGGCGGCGTCGAGCAGAGAAGCGGCGTGGATATGGCAGCGGCGGCTGTCGGGGCTCTCAACCCCACTCCCGGGCACCGGCAGGTTGAGAGGCCGTGCCGGTGAAACCAGACCATTGGAAACTAGATCATTGATAGTGTGCCTCTCTTTGAAGCAGAGGGAGAAGGAAAGAAGCAGTCTTTGCTACACTATTTCTTATTTTGGTGGGATACATCCACATTCACGAGCCCTTTCACACTAATGCCCTTTATCTTACACTTTCAATGCTTTCTAAGGGCACCCACGCGGTCGTACCCCACACAGCGTGTGGGCTCTCCAGCTTGCTGGCCCTTTCTGCCCTCAAACACCCATGGAAACCCGTACCTGCTTGGAGACACGAGTCAGATTTAAATAAGATGCTCCACGACACAAAAGGTAATGTAAAATGTAATGGTAACCTAGTACTGCAACAGTTACACGGGAAAACCCCTTCATTTCCTTTGTCTATACAGTGGCAATGTTTTCTTTCCAGAAAAGATAGTAACAAGCAGAAGGTACACATGGAGGTGCAAAAAAACAGCTTTAGGGGCAGGTTCTTGCTCCTCAAGCAAAACCGACCAACCACCACTACCAGTCAAAAGAAATCTCATATGTTTTATTTGCCTTCCACAGACTTGTATATTTAGCACATCTTTTATGGCCCCACTGTGCTTCCAGAAAGTTACTATACCTTAGCCTGAAATCACAGGCTATGGCATGAGCTTTTGGCAACTCCCTCCTGCTACAGCTGTGAAAAGAGGTTTAGCTTCCAGCAGCATTCATTCATCCCACCACTCATGCCAGACATTAAGTGACTAAATCAGCTGTTGGGGGGGTTCGTCGTGCAGCCAAAATGATCTGCTCCCTTGTGCAGTACACTAGAGATCTCACCACCTAAGCCAGAATGACACTAACACACAAAATTCCCCCAGCCAATGGTTGGGTTTTAATAAACAATGATTACATCATATACAGCTCATACAGTTTTGCTATTATCAAAGAACAGCAGAAGGTATGTGAGAGAATATATTGGCAAAAGTTCTCAGGTTAGCCCAAGTTAGGGGCCTGAGTATTGAAATTAATGGGTGTGTTAATCCTTCATCTTAATTTCTGCAGGAGATGAAGCGATAAGAAATCACGTAGGGATTCTTGTCTTTAAAATATGTTCCTTTAATACTCTCAAATAATAATCCCTAAATGCATGACTTCTTACCTTCATGGGGTTTAAATGGATTTTAAGTAATTCCTAGACTTTGCACAGTCCTTTTATAGATAAATACCTTTTATCCTCCGCATGTATTTTGCTAAGCAAGTATCATGGTGGGGTGTATCAGAAATATCTAGATGGGCAATGCCATCATCTATGGTACTATCAGGAGTTGCTGAAGAGATAATTGAGGTGTCAAGAGGCTGCAGTGGGGATCGAGTAGCAAGAACTTCTAAATTTTAAGAGCAAACACACCATTTTAATTCAATATTCTAGAATGGGAAAGACAAATATAAACACCCGAGCAGAACTGTTTTCAAAGAATGTTTTCTATGAAATCTCAATGGTGTTATGGGCATATCCCATTTGCTTGAGAATATTTACTTTTCTGTTGGTTATTTGAGAGTCTTTGATGTTTACTCAGCTGACCCATCCTGATTTCTTGCCCTTTGCTGCCCGTAGGCACCTTTTGTCACTGCATGCCTACATGCTTTATATTCAGTTTCCATACGGATCAGAGTTGTCTCTTGGGCAAGCCATACAAAATGAAACCTCCAGGTTCATTTCAGCTGATTTGAACTGCTGCCAAGGCAAGGGCCACAATGTCTCAGGGACTGAGTTTTAAAAATCTAGTAAAGAACAGAACAGTCAATTACTACTTATTTCCAGAAGGTATTTCTGCATCTTCTTACAGTTGAATTTTATGAAGACTCACCCCATCAAATTCTAGCCCCAAGCTGTGGTTTGGTTTTACACATGTCAGTGAGCCAGTTTTCCTTCTACAAAAAAAAAAAAAAAAAAAAAAAAAAAAAAAAAAAAAAAAAAAAAGCCCCTGATGGTTTTAAATCTAGTATGATTGAATGTTTAATTGTGAAAGGGACCTGGAGTTTAATAAATAAATAGACAATCAACTTTTTTTTCTTTTTAGGATAGGCATTAGTGAAATGGAAACATTTGTATAAAACAAGGACATTGCTACTCTACTTTAAAAATCTATATAAAATACTGAATTTTATAAAACGCTGTGCAAAATTATTCTTTGAGACATACCTTAATTCCTAGTACGCTAAAGAAAACTGAATTTTAGGTTTCTATGTGTATAGAATTAACAGATTAGCAAACAAAAAATTCTTCAACCAGTTCCTCCACATAGATGCCCAAACCACACTGCATACCCTGAGAAGTGGTCTTGCTTGCTAGTTTTGTGAGCAGTCTTCAGTGAAGAAGCCAGGTACCAGCAGGGGATGAAGAGTGACCATCTTTCTCTCCCCAGGAGGTGATTTCATCAGGTCAGGATTAAGGAAAATAGCAGGGCAGGTTGGAATATCTTGCAGGACTGTCAATCTAACATCTTCCAAGAACAGTACATTCCCACAAAGCTATAAATAAGAAAAAATGTGTGCTAACTGCAGCATATGAGCAGAAAATCTATTATGAGCCTCCAGAAAAGGAAATCATCTGTCTATTTGGGAAAAGTAAAAAGCGTATGGTTGAAGTTGTTATCATATAAACACATGCCTAGAACATGAGTTTTTCCAGCATGCAAATAAATTGACTAGTCACTCAACATAGTCTCTATACTGAAATTTAATGTAATTAGAGGTTATTTGGAAACACTTTATTTTAGTAACACTCAGGATATTTTCTGTATTTTCAGAGGTACTAGATTTAAGTTTGCTACAGTTGATGTAATAGAAAATTCTGTAGTCATTATTGACTGCAACTGCCAAAGTATAATTTGAGAATTAAAGCTCAATGTGGAAAACTGGTGATGGATACTGAAAGCAGTTTGTATTCACACTCCACCTTGTAACTGACAGAATGAGTTGTTTCTTGAGGAGATGCAAGGGGATATAGAAGCTGGTTTCAGACAAAACCAAACAGTTACAGACATAGCACTGTGTCTGCAATCAGTGGCTTGGTCTGTGAGTTCAGGCTGGTTTGATCTGACAGGAACAGATAACTGAATCTGAAGTTTATGACAATGGATTTGATAATATGTGATGATATTCAATATATCCTCCTGCATTAGTGTGAGTTCCCATTTCTCATTAGGGTCAGAATGTCGTCATTAGTAAATTGGCCTGCATGATCCAAAAGTGCTTTCCTTGTGGGCTGAAATGAAGTGCTGTCCTGGGGAGAAGGAGCATGGGGGTTACTAAGCCCCAGCCCTCTCTGCTTGGGACCCTTCAGCATTGGGCCAAGCACAGGCTAGTGAGATCTGAAGCACACCCCTGTCCCAGTGCCAGGCAGGGGTTTGGCACTTCCACACAAAACAGCTTGGTGCTCTCTTTGCAGTTCAACATCCCTGTGATCTGTCTTTCTTTTATTTTCTGTAAAGCTACAGAGGCTCAGGCTTATGACTCAAATTGTAGGGGACTCCAAAGAACTCTTAATGCAAGGGGAACCTGCCTGTTCCCATCATGGATGGTATCACCTGGTCATGGGGCTTAAAAATGGACCTAAACATCTGTGAGTAAATCCTTTTGCCCTCGATTAAATTTTACCTGAAATTGTAATTGGAAAAATATTAAACTTTTTTTTTTGCCAAGGATATGGAGGTAGTGTCTGGCTCTGTCCTACTGGTAGCCAGAACTCAGTACCTTCCCTGTCCACTTCCCAGGGACCTCTTGGGTGACCTGGTTTGAGTGTCCACTGACTAGCCGGATATAATGCCCACTACTCACCTGTCAACATTTCACTGCTCTGATCCCACATAAACTGCACTGCTGTGACAGTTGATGGAAAAATTGTGAGGCTTTAGAAATAGAGTCAGGGTTCCCAAGCATGTAGTGCCATGAGCCTGTTTTGCTGTGTGGGGCTTCCCTCTGGAAAACCAAAACCACCTATACTGGAGAGGCACTCAGTCATCCTTCAGGAAGTGATCAGTCACTTAAAAGATGGAGATCCCCTCTAATGCATTAATACAGCCTTTCCCCTCTAACATCAGCAGATTATCCCTGTGAAGGCACTGGACCCATGGAGTTGGGTTAAATCTTCCCCTTTCAATGATACAGTTAACTTCAAAGGTATAATTTCTTTGGGAATATGTTTGAGCATTTTTTTCTTCCAACATTTCTAAGGATTTTCAGTATTTCCTTCCTGTTACCTTAAATTTGACTGTCTTTAAGGTAAACAAAATCCATTTTAATTTATAGAAGTTGATTTTAAAATGAATGAAATGCTACCCTGCTACAGAACCACCTATAGCTACACTTAGGGGTATGAGCAGAGAGCAAAAGCATTAGTCAGGGACATGGATTGCCTTTCTTGCTGCACTTTAAGGGGCAAGCACTGCAGATAATCTAGATGCCAAATTCATGCAGAACAACTGTCAACCTTTGATAGACCTGACAAACAATACAATGCCCTGATTTATTGCAGTGATATCTTCTCACTCTGCTGCTTTGAGGTTGAATGAGAGACCACAACTTGAAGTCTGGGGCCTCATGGCTGTATGACACTTCCCGTAGGACATGAAATGACAAACAGGAAAACAGCTTACCTGCTTTATTGATGAAATATTTAAGGCCTGTTGTCTCAATCCTATGGTCTCCATATTCCACACACTTTTGGGAACATTGATGAGAAAATGCACATTTCTGGGAATTATAAGGCAATGAACACATAACCTGGCTCATACCTGAAATCTGACATATTGTATATACTTAGCTTGTCCACATGCAGCTTATACAGTAAACACATCAGCAAATGATTACTGGTGTCTATTATACTTAAGATTGCCAAATATTTTCAATTTAATCATCTCCTTTCCTGTTTTCATGTGATCAGTTTTCCTAAAGAAATGTTCTGTGGCTTTGAATTTCCTCTCTGTGGCTTTTGCCCCTAAATGATTTTCCTAAGTATTCTTTTTACAGTGCTCTTTCATCCACTTTTGAAGTGGCGATGGTTAAAAAAAAAAAAAAAAAGGAAAGAAAAAAACAACCAGAAAAAAAATGGTTTCCACATAGACTAAACCTCCCAAACTATGAGAGTCACAGCAAAGTTAATGTGGATATAACCTGCATTGAAGACCAGCGTCCTCCAGTCAGGTTTTGATTAATTTTCCACTAATTTTGACTGTTTTGTAATAGGAATCTTTCATTTTGGGAAAGAAATTTAAGAGATTTGACTGGAAAGGCAGATACTTCAAGATAGGTTGTCCTCCGCCTGAAGCCTCCAGATATATTATGCTCATTAAGTGTCCCATTCCTCTGTCTGCATTTTTGTTTCTAAGAGGCAGAGGCTGTACCCTCTTTAGGATGAATAACTTGGAAAGAAAGAATTTACAAGCTCCACAAGTTTATTGGTTCCAGATTTCTTTCCTTTACTTTTCCCCCCTCCACACATAATTTGAGATGCCTTCTCCTTAAAAGTTTAGATAAATATGTTGAAAACATTAATACATCATAAAGGTCAAAAGATTAAACATTCAAGAGTCAGCCAACCTCAAGAACTATTCTAGCAAGATTTACATGATCTATATCCATCTCAAAAGACATAGAGTATCAAGGAGAGTTACAAACTTGCTCCAGCATTTCAATCTGTTTTCTGAGCTGCCTGTAAGCTCATATCCTGTTTAATTCTTTGCTGAAACATAAACTAGAGAGAACAGACGTTACCACATCACCAAAAATTAGCATAAAACTCCTCTGATCTTAGTAGGCAAGATGGGCATAACACTAAATAAACAGTGCATTGTCACTGCAATCCTGGCATTTTTCAGGTATGCTTTCAGCCATCTAGAGACTGAGCTCAGACAAAAAGTCTATTATTTTTCACAATGGCATAAATAATTTCAGGAAAATAAATAGACTGCTTCATATGCAGCAAACTAAATGAATTATGGTTCAGGAAAAAAACCCCAAACAACCAAAACTTAACAAACCAAAAATGATGCTACCCTCTAACAGTGGCTGCTGGTATGTATATCCAGTTAACATTGTCTCCACTGATTAGTTCTGCTAATCTGAAACTCTGCAACAATTATACAGACCAAGACAAGCTAGGAAGGATTTTGCCATCTCTTTCAACTTAGAAGGATGTCTACTCTGCATTCTTGTCCTTTTGGAGACATCAGGACAGCAATGATGGGCCAGCCGTGAGGAACTAATTAATTTTCCCTATTGCAGTGCAACTGAGGAGTCGAGCTGCAATGTTGCTGTTTTAAAGTGAAATTAAGTTCCATTTTCTCTCTGATCCTTATTTTCTAAGAAAGTGATGGTTAGGACTGATAAATGCTCAGTACGGCTGTGGTTAAACCCTAAATCTAAACTAAACTTTGTTTTGGGATGAATCTGAAATTAAAATTGCTCCATGTTTTCCTCACACCTAAACAGGACTAAATCCTAACTCCCGATCTGCCTGAGAAAGCTCTGATGGAGGGCAGCAACAGCAGCAGGAGCCAGAAGCAGACCAGCTGCTAAAAATCGGGAAGGGTGAAGAGTATTTGTTTCCATACAGACATTACCCGGCAGTTGTCATGGGTAGCACTGAGGGATAGGTACTGGGATGTGATGGTTAAAACCTTCCTTTCCCTCTAAAAAAATAGCTTGAACTTCTATTTTACAGCTAAGGGAAAAGCTATTTACTTTTTCCAAACACACCATGGAAGTTGACGTTACTGAACAAACTTGTCTCGGATAATTTATAGGCACATTGGCCTAGGAAACTTGCTTAACCAACTATGAGTATAAAAAACAGCTTTTTGTCTTCTGTAGCAACTTTTTGCTAGAATGCCCAGTTTTGAACAATGAGAAGCCAGTACAGCTTTTCAATAGTTTTTGTATTTCCCCACTCCACAGCTGCAGTGCTAAGATGTTATTTAACTGCAGCTTTTTGTGATTTCTAATGTCATTATTTGGATCTTCCAAAAACCATCCAATGGTTTTCCCATATCTATTAGGAAAACAACTGCAGACCAGGGATCATCGCACTATTTGGGTGTACTTTCCCAGATATTCATGTTACCTGTGAGTAAGGACTGAAAAAGTCCATCTATCTCTTCCTCAACTCTGCTTATACCTGAATGGAAATACATTTCCTATTTGACTGTGTATTTTATTCCTTAATCACTTTTCCTCCTTCTCAACAAATACAAAAGGACAAAGAAAAGGTAGAATTGCTTATGCAAAGCAAAAGCAGCGTAGCATCTGTAGGAAACAGACACCTTTATATATAGCAGCTTTTAAAGAAAACTTAATGAAATAATTTACAAAATAATAAAAGAAACATGAAGCAGCTTGTTAGAGAGGTCAACTCTTCTGCCTTACAAATTTTATCGACATCTTCATGCTACTTTAAAAGTGTTGAAACCCTTACATTCCACCTACAATATCTGCTGAAAGAAAAAAAATAGTGAATAAAGAAAATCTATCCCTTGGGGTAATTTCTAAGGAGGCAAGATCTTCTTTCCTGCCAAGAACCAGTGTCTTCAAGGATCATGCAGCACTCGGTGCCAAATGTTTTATGGCACCACACTCCAGCTGGCAATGGGTTTTGGACCACAGCTTTGGCAGTGGCAGCAGGGTGAGCTGATTGTTGTGTTCCTGAATGTAGCATGGTTCTGATCTGACAACCCTGGTGTGATCCAGAAAGACACCTTATTGCTTCCTGAGGAGGTTTCACAAGCAGATTAGGTGCCTGGTCACCTGGGGTGAAATATTTAAAATTAAACACTTATATTCAAAAGATAATCTACCCAGTGCCCAATATTGGTTAGGGAGCTCCTCACAGTTTAGGCCTCACCCCACGTTAGGCTTCAGCAGCCTGATTTGCCCTGGATTGGGAGTTTGGTTTTGTTTTCAGAGACAGTCTGACTGATAAGGGCGAAGTTTTAAGTGAGGTGGGCTGAGAGCTGTTGAAGGGTTGAGAGGTACAACATGACTTTTTCCTGGGGAGCCTTGTAAGTGGAGAGCAGCTGGGTGGGGGCCACATCCTCTACCCCTGGATTGCGGCAGAGACAGGAATGCAAGCGTTATGAGGCCAGGAGGAAGGCAGGGAAGAAGAAACATCAAATATAAACCTAGGGGGTAGGGCAGCCAGCCAGAAGAGAGAAGACACCCAGCCAAATACATAAATAATCCTGGGAAGCCAGAGTAGAAGTCAGTAAAACCCTAGTGCCTGCAAGCCTGTGGTTGAGGAGCTGAGACTGGATCTTCTGAGGTAAAGGACTGCCTATAGCCATGCCCTGCAGAAGACAGCCTCCAGCCACCCTGACCACCTTGCACAGGGATCCAGATGAAGGATAATTTTTTACTGAAATCACATTTTTGTGCCATTATTATCCCCAGTGCAATGGCACAGTAAATAATTCCAGTTTGCCTTATACAGTCCACCTGACAAGCAAAGGCAAACATATACTTGAAGAAGAAGAGCCAAGAGAGTGTGTTTAGTCTCCATACTGAGAATGTCCCAAACTCAGCAAACTTGCTGTCTTTAGTTTAACATGGTGTTAAATACAGAACCTACTCAAATAAGAACCTGGTGCATTAACATCTGAGTAGGTGTAAACCGTAGACTACATAGTTCTCAAAAAAGCCTTTTCATAGACACACTGAAGTCTTTGGTAGGAGGGGAATGTTAACATAACACAAAGAAATAATTCTGGAAATGAAGGTGAGGTTTATTCCTTCTTTTCTTTAAAGCAATGTGGAAAAATGCCAATATTTCATATATACCTCTAATAAATGCGTGCATATAAACAAAATTATTTCTGGAAAGTTTGAAAATTCCACAGCTTGTAACACCAAAGAGTCAGTAGCTGTGGTCTTTATACCTTAGCCAGGTGTGTACTGAAAGACAACCAAACGTTTACTTTTGAGATACATTTCCACTTATGCCGAGTTTCCTATCTCTTTCTGTAACGACATTTTATCAAAAAGCCCAAAGAATGTCCACCTGAGAAAAAATCCTAAATGGCTGAAATGGCAACGACCCAATTTATCTGGTGCAACAAGATGATATATGTCTGAATATCTATCCCAAAAAAGAAGTGGAGGCAAAAACATTAAAATGGCAAGCCAATGCTCTGTCATCTGCAGGAAACTACTTTGTCACCAGCTGTGACAGAGTTTGCAAAACCTATTAAGACATCAGATGTGTAAAGAGCTAAGAAAAACACATTGTAAGTGTATTTTATGGAACAAAGATCTTATTGCCATAATGTCTTTAAAAACTGTAATAGTCAGAAAACAAGAAATGTCATAGATGCATTAACTTAGACCCTTAATTTTGAAATAAATTCAGGGACTTCTGCAGACTACAAAAGATCTATGAAACAACAGTAATAAATGTATTGGAGAAACAAAAAGCAAGCTGTAATTTTCCACAATAATCCACTGTTTCATATGGGACACACTCCCTGAAGTTAATGGGAATTAACGTGGATCAACAGAAGGATGTGGCCTGAATTTGATCTACAGGGGGACCTACAAGAGGAAAAGGCCATTTGTAAAGAAATCAGGCTTGAGACACACTCACATAAAATGCTGCATAGTATGTTTTTAAGTGGATGTTTACTAAACAGTAACTTATTACAGCATAAAAGTCACGATCTAGTCCTGTGAGATGACACAAAGGGGCGTGACCCTTCACTCCTTTTCCAGCTGAGTCAGCGAGCTCAGTGTTTCAGAGGAGCTCTCAGGCACACGCCCTGCTGCAGGGCAGGTAACACAGCACTGCCCCATGAACCTGAGGCCTCATCAGCATGGTCCTCAGGAGAGACAGCCACTCCCCATGCAGGAGAGGTCTGTGGCAAGTTGCCCTTTTTCAATGCAGATGAAGAATAACAATTCTCTCTTCTGCACAAGGTACAGTTTTCAAGGATTGGTGGGTCAGTCATATCTCAACCAACATCCCTTGGGTTATTCATAGATACTGTTCAATAAAGAAGTATTCTATCAAATGTTATCCCTTTAACTCCCAGCCCTTTATTCCTTAGTACAGCATAAAAAACTGCTTGCAAATTTTAAAAAGAGAAAAAAGAAGAATATTTTGCACTGTCTTGAGACTGAAGACTTCTGCATTGTCTTGATCAAAAATCCCATAAAATTTCCTTTGAGGAGACTGCAAGGAAGCAGATTTTTG
Organism: Trochalopteron elliotii; assembly: GCA_024734555.1. Taxonomy (NCBI): domain Eukaryota; kingdom Metazoa; phylum Chordata; class Aves; order Passeriformes; family Leiothrichidae; genus Trochalopteron; species Trochalopteron elliotii. The sequence continues at coordinate 3,943,245 of JANPWX010000108.1, read as the reverse complement.
AGTGGAATAGATCAGGAAACCATATGGAATAAAAGATGGAGATAACATGGGCTACAGCTTTGCTACATCAGCTGTAATAACTTATTATTGACATTTAGCCTTTGAAAACATATTTTCTTCTCCACTGCAGGCTAGAAGAGTGGACTACAAACAATGTTTAATCAAAACTGGAGACACAATACTATTTTTTAAGTAAAGCAAATAGGAACAGCTGAGGAAATAAAACATCCAGGTTTAGAGAAAAGTGTGAAAACTCAATATTCTTTAAAATATGTCAAATTGATCTGTCAATTTCTCAGATAGAAGCCCTCAACCATCAGAATCCATATAAAATTTGGGATTTAGGCACTCAGGCTAGGAGGGATGCAATTCTTGGCCCTTGTGAGGGCTTGATTCTCATAACCTGAGGGTTATGAGCACCGTGGTTTCAGATATAATGAAACGTGCATATCACACCAGTAGATGAAGTCTGGAGAAGAGAGTGAAAAAAAAGTCGAAAAGAAAACAGACATCAAAAGAAACTTCAGTTCCATGTGATAGAAAACTGTCTGGACACAAAGAAACTGTATAGCCACATCTGTGAATATAAAAACAACCGTGAAAAGGACAAATTTTCCTTTTTTTTACAACCCCTGAGCAGAAGGTACAGTTTGCATGGGAAACCACAGTCGTTCTGGGTTTGTTATGTTCAGGTGAGACTGATGGTTGCTATCCCTACTCCTCATTCTGGGCTATTGCCAAGACCAGGTGTTCTGTGTGGTGCAGCAGGAGTAGGGTTGTCCCATGGAGTGGGGTGCGGTGCTGCACAGAGCCCAGGGCTGGCCATGACCCCTGATGGGTGCTGTCCCATGGATGTCAAGAGCCCTTGACATTTTGGGAATCAGTGAACCCAAGAGAAAAGCTCCCCAGGGTGCTGGGCCCAGCCCAGGCCAGAGAGTGCAGAGATGTGGCTGAGATGGGGTATGGCTGAGCCAAAAGAGAATCCTGTGCCCTGGGTGGAGGTGGTGTGCATGGAGGTCACTGGGAAGACTGTAGAGGAGAGTAGGGGTTGAAGGTACCCTCAGGGACACAGAAGTCACAAGTCAAACCAGAAGCATTAGTCTGCTCAGGGATTTGAAGCACTCTGGTAAAGAAAGTTTTGTGGGAGGTACCTGAGCAGAAATGTGCCGTGCTGTTGTCTTCTCCACTCAAGCACTTGGTAGCACAGCCCAGGAGATTATTTCTCATTATTTCTTATTTCCCATGATTAGGAAAGTAGGATCTCTTATATCATCTCAAAGTAACAAATACACCACAGCACTGCTGAAATAATAATGTAGGCAAATATTTCCTCACCAGCACAGCAATGCAGGCAAGCTCCAGTTTTTGCCTGGTTGCTCCAGTTCCCAGTCAGAGGACTATCCACTGCAGCTGTGCAACCCAACACCCAATTCTGTACGCAGATTCCCACTTTCCGCTTTTGAAAACTCAGTCCAGATTTCCTTTCACTCTGGGACTTCATGAGCTGTGGATGTGTTTTCAAATACCAAACACACTGACTGCATTTTGGAAGGGTCTCACTGTAAACACTCACTGAGTTTTTCCTGCAAACTTCATTGTTACAAAATTACAAATGACATGGAAATGAAAACAGGTCAAACCAAATTACTAACATGCATTTTCTGTTAAGAATCCATTTCTCAATGTATGAACTCATTTTTTGGGAAGTATGCCAAAGCATTGTTTTGAATTTATGTCTATCTCTACCAACATGGGATCACAAATACGAAAAAGATGCCAGAACTAATTGTAGGCAGAAGAATGCGGAAATGAGGACAAACTTTTGCTTAAGTCTGCTATACAATATTTTGTATCTGTGTCTATTACTGGTCGTATGGGATATGCTGGGCATTTTTAATTCAAATCTCTATCGGGTGTGATAAAATGTCTGGTATTATAAAATGCCAACAATCCTAGTAACAGATGTCTAACAGGTAAGAAAGATACCCTTTAATGGCACAGTCATTAGCAAGGAGCCTTCATTAGAGGCTCGTAATGTCCTGCTCCTTTTAGGCACACATTCATCATCTGATTCAGTGTTGCACCATATGGCTGTGAAGACCATGGCCTGACTACTTCCCTTCCTTCCTATATTAAAAGTTTCTACTGTTCCATCTTCCAAACTGGACACTTAATGTTTCTCAGTGGAGCAGAAGTCCTTCATTGGGTCTGGACTATTCGTGAGCTCTAATTCCTTGTTATATATACATACAGTCACTTATTCTGAAATGACCCTAACTCCTAAAAAATATTTCACCTAAATATTATATGCTGCCAGTAAAAGGACTAACATACTAAAAATATCTGTTTTCAGAAGCCTGAAAACTACAAAAATACCTGCTGACAAAAATCCCCATTTTTCCTGGGGATGCTTTAAGCAACTCAAGAGCAAATTTAATTAGGGTGTTGTAAATTGGAATTACTCTAGCTGAGTTCTTGTTTCAGCATAATTGGTAAAAAACCTTTTTCTGCCTTCCAAATAATTCTTTTGAAAGTGGAACTTCCATGACTACAAAAACTACCAGCAGATGTAGAGAAGCAGGTGGAGTAATCCAAGGGTCTAGAGTATACATTATAAACTCCTGTGGAAGGAGAGGTTAGACTACAAGAGACTACTTGTGTGATGACATTATTTGCAGAAGGCTACTGTTGACACCATAACATCAAGCACGGCTGAAATAATCTTCCAAGTCTAATGTAAAAAGTTTCATTTCCCTTGAGATCTACTTCTGTAAGGGTGACACTGCAGGCAGGATGCCTTGGGGACAATATCACTGTCACAGTATCAGTCTCACTAGCACCTTTCTGAGGTAAAAAGTTCCTGTCCCTGTTATTCAGAAAACTGATATGAGTAATCAGTAAATCACCAAACAGTAAATTCATTTAAGCAAAGCAACTGGTGCTGTGGTTTGAGATGCAAAAGAGTTGTAAAACACATATCTGCCTCTTCCTACAACTATAAAAGGGCTCTGTGCTGGACAGAAATCTCTCAGAGGGCAATGGACAGATGGATTTGAGTCATGCTGCAGCATGAAGGGATGGAGTGGTGGAGGCTGTGATGGCTGGGCCATCACAACACAGAGCTATGTCCACTTCCAGGTGCATACCAAGGAGCTGTGCTGTCACCAGCCTCTGAGCTATTCTGCAGTTTCCCTGTTGCTCAGGTCTTCAAGGTATGTGGGATCCATCCTGCAGTCCTCAGCCCCAAGCAAGTCAGGATGTAGGGCTCATAGGAACACAGGACTTGGTCCTCTAAGAGGGGACATTTTAAGGAGGGAGGTATTCTCTTGTGTTTATAAAAATATTATTCTGCAGCATTTATTACACAGCTGCATGCACTATATCAAGCCAGATAATAAATATTTTATGTAATATACAATAAGTATTTGGTATTTTCTACAGACTTTCTTGTCAAAACCTCTAGCTGATTCATACTTTATACTCTCTGCAAAATAAAGCCATGGTATGGCCTGAGCTGTTTCTTGTAAGGATAAAACAGCTAGCATTTATATTATATTTTTAAATGTTACATGCTGTTTTGGTTAATAAGTCATGATCTCTATTAGCGAGGGCATGACGAAAACTAGCCCAGCTTCTACTGTACAAGAGTACTGCGCTGCACACCTTCTCAGCAAGCACCAGACATGTTTTATGTACTTCACAAAAGGATAATATTTTTCTTTTAGCAACATTTTTTGCTTTGGCCACAGTGAATTTTGCTTTATTATCCTGCTGGTATTTTGATATTCATAAACAAGTCTCAAAACAGTTTTAAAACCTGCTTTAAAGGAGTAGTTCACCAGTAGAAAACAACAGAGCCTCTGTCTACATATATCTTCTGCAGCATTCAGCCTCTTCCCTGAGGTGTTGGACTTCAGACATGTTTTATTAACATTCTGGAGTTGTACCCTCCTGACTAACCAGCCATTAGCTGGCTCACTGATCCTTAACTGCAGATCACTTTCTCTCTTATATAGGCTGCATTTCCCTTAGGTTCCAAAATAATTAGTCTCCCGGCTATGGATGTGATTTCTGTTTAAAGGAAAGCAGAAGCAGCACCTCAGCCACTGCTGGCAAGCATCTTTATTCATGCTAAGCTCCTTCTCTGGTTGATATTCACAGAGCACAAGATTCTAATTCTACTTAATAATTAGACTAATACCAGACATACTTACATTTGCCTTCCAGAGCAATTTTCGACACAGTAAGCAAGGAGTTGCATGCACAGAGCTCCCATAGCAACATGTTATTGTTAACCAAAATTGTGTGCACAGCTCCATGTGCTAAAAATTCACCAAGGACCAATTCAGCTGTCAGATACACAGGGGCAACTCCCACGGGATGTCAGTGGAAGGCTCAGAGGGCACAGCAACCTTATAAAAAATATAATATTGTGTTATGATAAAAACCACCCAAAGCTCTGCTAGGTCAATACTGTGAGCTGACCTGTTTCGGATCACAGAGATAAACCCCTGTGCCCTCTCTTTTGCCAGAGCTAAATATAAGGACATTGTCATTACCAAATATTTGAATACTGTTTGTTAAAATGTGCTCTGTGTGCGATACCTGTACACTAAGGAAGTTTTGGTGCATCCTTATGAATTGTGTGACTGCAAGCATCACTTTGGAGAAGTGAAATGGAAAAAACCTGCTCTTTATCTCAGACTACTAAAAAGCTACTGCAAGTGATGTCAGAACGAGACAAGATAAGCTCAGTGCAAATATTCATCAAATAAAATAATAAAAATATTTTCTTGCATGGCATATATTGACCTCTTTATTTAGGAAAGGGAAAAAAAAGGCAACAAAAATGCTGTGCCTGCTTTTGCAGAGAGTAACAAAAATCCAGTGGACTTTCCCTAAGCATTTAAGAGTCACTGTTTGTTTTGATTGCCTTTTAATAATATTATGCCTTTTGATTTGACTTCCAATTTATTGAATATATCAAAAGCAGTTTGAGTTGTAATAGACTAAAGATATTTTACAAAAACGATAGATATCTAGTAAGTAACTTCTGCTTCTCACGCTTCCTGCATTGCATAATTTTAGTAACTCTAGGAACATGTTTTTACTCAGGTTACTGGACATCATGAACCAATGAGAACAAACACAGTAAGTGGTAGGTCCCCATAGTGAATTCAGCTCCCCTGCACCCATACACAGAAGTATGAGAACTATTCCCCTACTCATGTTTGCATCTTCCTAAGGCAGGCAGGACTAGGCTCTCTCTGTCCCCCTGCCAAGGCTCCTCTGAGTGATGAGGCTCTGTGCTGTTGCAAGTCCAATTACATCTTTCATTTCTAGGTACCTTCTTGTATCACAATCATTTATTTGCAAATACAGCAATGTATTGGAAGGGAATGGAAAATAGCAGCCTTACTTTTGCAAAAGTAACCTGGAAAATAACATTTTTTTTAGAGACAGAATCAGTCCTCTGTCTTTCTCTGTACATGCGCATATACCAGGTCTGACATATCTATTCCATACAAGGATGACTGGTTGACTGGTTTTTCAGTCAAGCACATGAAGCCAGAGAGGGACTCTTCTTAATTCCCTGGGAGAGGAGTACTAGGCCAATCTGCATATTTCCTTTCTTTCCTCCCCTTATTTTACTGGATTCCATCTTCCTTGATAAGTCATTTTAAAGCGTACATTTCAGGCATTTACTTTGATCTGTTTTCCTGGTAATTGAATTGCCACTCTTTCAATTGACAATTTAAAATAATCCTAATTAAGACAACTTCCCCAAACTTCAAATACTGGTTTTGAATTCTAGTCTGAAGAGAACGAATAATGATTCTCTGAGTATTCACTTTAACACTGTCTACTTCTCCCACACAAGGAAATTGATTTTCTCACCTGTCATGTTAACTAAGGGCACAGTCCTGCAAATTCTTACTTCTGCAAGTTGGTCTTAGTTAGACAGCAATTTGCTGGAACTAATTACAAGATTTGTTCATGTGAATAAGGATGGCCTGGATAAAATAATTTGGATAAAATTATTTGGATAAATGTGCAAGTATGTAAGTGCACTGACTAAGCCTGTACAATGAGCATTTCATACATATTGATGCTTAAGAATCTCTCCCTTGCAAAACATTAACTGCAGTTCACATAGAAAATGGAAATAAAGATTTTTACACATTGAAATAAAAATAACTATCATGGACACATAGATATATGCAGTGAATTGCTTTCAATCTGTATCCAAATAATTTATGATCACATGGTCTGACTGTAAAACATATATAAAAACCTGCACTACTTTATTTTTACCAACTACAAACATCATTGTGTATTGAAGTACTATGACACTTACAGAATACTAAGACAGACAAGAGTTTATGAGCAACTGTGACAGTCAGGAGAATATGAAAAGTATGTAATCTGAATGCCCAACTACTAATAGTTTACAGAGGCTGTGAAACAATTATACATTACTATGTTTACCTCAGCCTTTTATATTTACATATTGGAATGGATGTTGGAGGGTTTAATTTTGAGGTTGTCAAAAGCAAAAGCACTTTCAGAAAACCAAATCATGCAATATTACAGGGGGAAAAAAGATTCAAATGTCTTTTTGTTCAAATGGAAATACAGAAAACAACATGTTGTTTAAGCAGGATTTTATTTTCTTCTACTCAAGTGATGAAGAGGCTTTTGTAAAGAAAGGCTTTCATCTTACACATGCAGTACTCCATCACAACATAATTACCCTAATTTGTATTCCACTGTAGAAATAGGCTTTTTCAGCTTAAACAAATTAAGCAACAATCACTAAGTGTACATGATCGGCATTCTTTCAAGTAACCTGTTATCAGCTCTGGCTACAGCTTTATCTTGATAAAATGGAAATCCTTTTCTATTTTTCTACTTTCCCAGTCCCCCCCAGGATTATGCCAGTCAGACTGCCTAGAGAGGTACCATGATTCACTGGCTGGAGAAAGGGCCGGTGCATCCAGAGATTATCTCCTACAGTCTCACTAAATCATTATGTGATCTGGGTCAAATCCTGACTGCCTTTGGGCCCCTATTTAGGAGGGAGCCTAAGTACACACTTAACTCTGCACATGTGAATAACCCGGCCACACTTAGAAGGTCTTTTAAACAGCTGCATGTGCTCCCTGCTGAATAGAGGCTGTTCTGCTACTCTTTTTCTCTGGCTTTGGTTGATATTATGTGTCCTGAAGGATGACAGGACAAGCTCCATTTGTATTTATACTGCTTGTCCTTTAGCTGTGTAACTAAGGATATCCCTGCTGTTTGTACACAGTCTTCTAAATATTAATCTCGCTCTGACCTGGTGGATCACTTCAGTGAGGCTTTGCCTTCATCACCTTCTCCTCAGTTCGTCCAGGGATGACCAGGATATCTTCTCTACTACTGGATCTGGATGAGATAAAGTCTCACTGGTGCCCACTTTACAAACTGCAGCTGTGGAAATGGCATCTGGCTTCATATGGACTTGTTAAAATACTCATATTAAAAAACCTCCAAGAAACAACACCAAAAAAGGGGAGAAATAAGGCCATTCCAGAGGTGCGGTAGGAGGATAGAGGTACCTGTCTGCTCACAAGGCAGTAGTTACCAGAATTTGGACATTTCCCCAGGGAATAAAATATTTTCTGTCAGCCCTAAAGGAGGCTGACCCCACTCTGTGACCCACCACATAGAGATCTTTTCAAAGTAGGTAGCTCTCAGCAGGAACAAGATGAAGGGGAAGAGAATGTACCTAGCTCCAAAGAGTGAGAACTATTGCTGCTTGTCCTGCAGTGCTGGAGAAACAGCACATTCATTGTGATCTTCTCTGACACAGCTGAGATCAGCTGTCAGAAATATGAGAATTAGTGGTGGCAGCTGGGGAATGCTACCTTCCCCAGAGTTCTCCAATCTCCCTCTCTTTCTAAGCCATCCCTTGCAGACTTCCCTTTCTCCTACAATCCCTACAGACTCTCAGAGAGGAGCAATCTCAAGATTCACGAGGGAAGGTGAGTTGAGGATTATCATAGCAGAAGCACGGCAGTACCCTCACTGTTGAGTGAGTAGAGCAACAGTTTTGAAGTCAACAGGTCTCATCAACAGTCCAGCAAGTTGAAATGGGGCTCCTGAACATGGGCAGAGGGTGTGGATTCACGAGGCTTTAGGGGAGGAGGCATGAAAAATGGGGTGAGTTTTCAGGGATCATGTAAGCCAGGAGTTGAGGGTGGACACAACCCAAGTGAGACAGTCCCACAGCAGCCCAGTGGGGTCATGACAGCAATAGGTCCCATTGACAGTCCAACCATCATCAGGCAGAGACAAGGTCATGAGTTGGGTGGAAGGTCAACCCAGAAAATCTGAACAATAATTCAGGAACCAGCAGCTCAGAGCAGGCCTAATGACCCAGACCTGAGCTGAAAAGGGGTAACTGAGTTGATGACATGCGTGCATTGAGGCTGACCAGGACAATTAGGGCCCCATCCCAGCCACCAATCTGGATCATGGATTGAATGGAGAAGAACCCCTTTTTCTTAGAAAAGGTAGAGCAACAGCAAGTAGTGTTTAACAGCTTATTTGTACTCAGGAGTTCCTGAAATTAATACCTCAAATCTGGTCTTTATTAACTCCACCACCCTTTGAACTACAAAAATCTAGCACTTCCTAGCACCTTATGGTGAATGCATTGTCCTCCTTTGTCATCACTGGATCCAAGGAGGAATATGAAACTGTGGGCATTGGAAAATTCATACCAGAGAAAAGTTGTAAAGACTTAGGGGGCTTAAACAGCCTTCACAGGCAAAGTAACGACCTGCCAGGAGTATCCTCATGCTTGATATGAGGATTATCACCCACGTGTCATATGTTGTGCCACATATAGGAGATACTAATTGTTCCGATGAAAAATGGGGCGGGAAAATCTACACAATAGAGACCCCTTTGTGTCAGAGCACTGTGACTAAATGAATATGCTGCTTGACCTCGAGATTTAGCCTTCTTGAATTCCATTTAACAAGTTTGAAATTTCCAGTGGATCTATCAGAAATTAGAGGAGATGGGTAATAACATATGTCTTTGCTGCAATAGCAAGACAAGTTGTAACCCACTGGAGATTGTTTCAATTGCGAGTTCTGGCTGCCACTATCAGGAACAGAACTGAGCAAATACTTTCTGTCATGCCTGTTCCCTTCTCCTTCCTTGGGAGTTTCACTGCCATCTCTGTAGTCAGGGGTATGGTTGCACTATGTACTCAAGAAGAAAGCTTCTTTTCCTTTCGATCAAACCAACCTGTCTCTCTTGCACCAAGCTTTCATGCCATGGCTGGAATTCAAACAAATGATTTAGCCCTGTTGAATTTATTGCCTCTTTTAAGCAATTCCATCATCTCCTTTAGCTTGTCCATGCCCAGGAGTAGCAAATTCTAAAAGCAATCTTAAATTTAAATGTACCATTCTGTTTACTAAGCAGTGAACCTTCAGGCAATAAATACTACAGCAGGAATTCACCAGGACTCTGTTAGGGCTTGACAGCCCCGACAGCCATTGCACAAATCTTTGTTAGTCCTGACAACGTGTGGTTTTTTTTTTTCAACCAAATGAATTACAAATTTGTTTTTAATCTTTGGGGTTACTTCTAATGCCTTAGAAAGGATCCAAAGCTATTTAAAACTGTATTCACATTACAAGGAGGCAGTAAATTTCAGACTACTAGGCAAGCCCATTGTCACTCAATGTGAACAGAGAAGCATAGAGAACCGCAGAGAAGCAACTCGGCAAAACTTTTGTCTATACGCGAGAGTTTTTTAACGCATTTCATACACAACAAGTGCTCTGGACCTCTCTGGTTTTAAAAGTCACTTCCCTGGTTCCCAGACAAATGATCCACCCATCATGCAGAACCTCTAGAGGTATCATGCAGGTGCTAAACAGCAATCCTAGCAATCATGTGATTGTGTTAACTTTTTCTTGGTCCTACAAGTGTGACAGCCCCAGAAGTTGTTCAGCAAGTTTCCAAGCCAAAGCTAATTTCGGTACAATGGGGTGAATAACACTATGAATTTGTATTTGTTCAGACTTGTAGAGGCATCATGGTTATCCTGGTTCTGTAACACCCTTGTCCCGAGGCTCCTGAAGAGGAAGTGGGACCTTTACATTGGCACAGTCTGAGTTCTCCTCAGACTATGAGTCTCTTTCAGTATTTCATTAAGGTGGCATATACTTTCAGGCTACATTGGAATACATTTTTTTTGCCATTTTGCCTTCTCTCTGTGAATTTCAGATTTTCATCCTTTTCCTCCTTAAAGAACTCTCTGGATTTCTGCTACTTTGATGCAGTCGTGCAGAAGCCTTCAGTCCACAAAATCAAAGGAAAAACACAATTCCCACAGAGACACCACTTCTTGGTGTCAAAGCAGTTGAGATTCCTGTGCTAATCTCATAAGAAATTTCATTAAGCAGGATCACTTCATCACATCCAAGCGCAACGCCTTCCTGAAATCTGCCATTTAGGGCTGCATCTCACGAGCTGCTTGGAATTATCTGATAGGTGCTCTGCTTCCCTGCTGCAGGCTCTGCATGGACTCCAGCTAGGGCTGAAGCAGGCAGTGTTAACTCCTAATTTTTACATCATGCTTCTGTCAATGGGCTTCTAAAATCCTGAAGTTGTGAAAAAGTTAAAAGTTATGTTTGATCCAAATCATCAGAGTCTGGAGGAAACCAGACATGGTCCCCAAGGCAAAAGGACTCTCACTTTCCTACTGTGTGATCTCCGTTCTGAATCTTTCCCCATCCAGCCCTGTGTTGCAGTGAGCAACTTTGACAGGGTGTTGGGGCACTGAATGCAAAAACAGCCTTTAATGTCCCTGACCAGCTTCACCTGGGGTCTTCACCCACATCCTCTGCCCATATCCTGGGGCATCCATTTAAGCTCAGGTCTGAGCCTTCAGCCTTGCTTCAAGCTATATTGTTGGAGGTGTATTTGTCTCCAGTCATTGTTTCTGTCTCCTGGCTGAACCTTGCTGTACTGTCACTGCTCTGTGTTCAGCCCTGCCTCTTGCTGCTCCACCTGACTGGAGTTCCAGGATAGATCTCCACCCAAATGGAGGAGGTCATCTGCCTTCAGCAGTCTGGGACTGTTGATGGACCTCAACACCAGATCCCAGGTCTGCCCACCCTGTTCAGATCTTACAGGACTGTGCCCTGTAGGTGAAGGCTCCCTGAGTCACCCTTGCCTAGGCTTTGAGGCTTCTCTGGGGTGGCTGGGGCCAGTTCCTGCTGCGCCCAAAGAATTTTAGGGACTGAATGGCTGGTGTGGGTGGAAGGGGTGTGGGGGTGTGTGACCAGCAGCAGGAAACTGGGATGCTGAAGCAGTCAGTGGGGTTGAGCAAGAGTTGGACAATCCAAATTTCCATGAACTCTCCTCTTAAACTATATGGTTGCAGAGGTTAAGGTTGTCCATGGGAGCCAAGGGGATCACAGAACAAGGCAACCTGGCTTGGGGATTCACCATCCTCTACCTGGCTTGGGGATGCCACCCCTGAAGCCAGGTAGAGGATGAGGTCAAGCCCCTCTAAGAATGGACTAGTGGTGCTCGAGTTGCCTCTGAGAAGCTTCTGAGGCCAGGGAGGTTCAGGACTTTCCTGAGGAGACCTGAAGGCTGGGGAAGTTGAATGATGATGCCTAGGTGGTTCGTGCTCCTGAAGAAAGAGAGAACGCATGGCATGCAAAGCTTCAAGCTACTCCCACGGCCAGGAGTTCAATTTAAAGATCAAGACAGCTCTGAAGTGTGTGTTTATGTGGTAGGGTCAACCCTGAGGAGCCTGAGCAGGGGAAAGGTGCTCCTGCCACCTCCAAAGAGTCACACTGTACTCCAAAGCCTGCACAGCTGGGCATGGGGGTTGAAATTAAGGTGCCTCAGATGGGTAGGGAGATGCTAGCTTGCACCCTCTCCCAGTTTCCCAGTGTCTGTGGCTGGGCTTTGGGGTCTCTCTGGGGTGCCTGAAAACCCCTCCAGCTCTTGACTCTTAGGTGAATCTGGCATGAGAGATCTTTCCTCACAGTCAAGGTTTTTCTGTAGGTACATAGCAGAGAGATGTACGGGGATACTGAGTAGTCTGATTCTAAGGCTGAATTTCCGTCTCTTGGAGAGTGTTGAGCAGAATGCTGATAGAAGAAAAGGCTGTTTACAGAATATATAACAGATACTTCAAAGAGTTTTTCTAGCTTTGAGTTCTTCAGGCACATGCTTTTGTGCATAAGGCATTTCATGTTCAGTAAACCTGATACAATATATTCCCTATCAGATGAAGGATTGCAATTGCTCCAGTTTTCTCCCTGGGTTGCAGCTTTAAATTTAGGTGATGATACAACAACTTATGATTTCTGTCTGAATTTGGGGTTATGTTAGAAGATGAAGGTAACTCTCTGCTCTAATGAAAGGATCAAAGACATTCTCAGTACCCAAAGCTGCAGTTCTCTAGGACCCCCTCAAAATAAAGAGTGAGTAAGTTGCATAGTGTTCCAGTGTCTTATAAACCTGCTTAACTTTCTGCATGCTACCAGCTTCACTAACTGAGACTGGAGTGTATATTGAGCTATGGCATTACAAATGTGCTTATAGGCATGCAGAACTAAGTTTGTTTTAATCCAAACTCATATATCCTTTAATTATTCTAGATATTTTAGTTTTGCAATTTAATTTTTGAATATCTACAATTTCTTTAGCAGTGATGATGTATGTTAAGTTCTCTTTTTTTTTGTTCAATAGTAATTGTGTATGATCTTGATCCATTACATATCTTCCTTTTCTTACTGAAACAAAATTTTATGTTTTGTGTGCACTACCCATTTCAAAACAGAATAAGCAAAAAGACTGCTAGTAGAAATCTGTCAGAATCAAATCATACCGAAAGCAGAAAACTTCATGTGCAGAGAGATTAGCATTTTTTTTTCTTTTTTCCCCCAGTCCCTTCGACTGGTGAGGAGCCTTAGCTTCACTTGGAAACAGGCTTGCATTAGGCCATTTCTCATCAAGTTCTTTATGCACCCAGCTGGCGGTGTCTGTGTGTAATCCCAGACAGTTTCCCTTTGCAGCTGTGGGGGGCCTCCTTTGATGAGCCTCTGTAGGTGGCTGCTGATCCCTCAACTGGGTCTGGCAAACAGAATCTCCTCTATAGAGGAAAAGAAAACACCCTGGTGATGCCATGTGACTGTTTGCTTTATTCATGCAGGAGGAACTGACGTCAGGTGCCTCAGGATATTATTCTAATGCAGTAACACAATGTTGTGGTGTGTATCTCTGTGCATCTAATATACCTAACGCAGTGCCTGTGGTGAATGTGGTCAGTCTACCTCCCTTCTGCTCTTGGTCTCTTTTACTTTCAAGGTTCTCCACGTGTACTGAAAAAAAAAATCTGCAGGGTCTGCTTGTGACTATCAACTGAAAATACAGTGACCTCCTGTAGACATATTAAGTTTTCTTGCATTGTTCCTACCTGTGTGGTTGTAGGCATTGTTAATGCAGCAGAGCAAATGCGTAAGCGTGCAACAGAGGGGAACCAATGCTGATTTCATTTTTGCTACTCGCTTGGGAGGAAAGGGAGAGAAGTTATTTCACAAATCTTTGGTATGCACCAGAGTTCACATAATGATTAAGGTAAGAAGGGACCACTGGATGTCCAAACTCCTTGCTCAGGCAGGGACCCCTACAGCTTGTTAGTCAGGATTGTTTCCAGGTGGCTTTTGAGTAACTCCAGGGAAGGAGACTCTGCAACCTCTCTGGGGATTCTCTTTCAGAGTTCAGTCACCTTTACAGGAAAGAAGATCTTCCTCATGTTCAGGTGGAACTTGCTGTGTTTCAGCTCCTCCTTTTGCATCTCATCTTATTGACCAGCATGACTGAGAAAGATCCTAGGTCCAGGCTCTTGACACTCTCCCTTCAAATACTACTGTTCTCTTTTTTTTGGTCACAGCTTTCATATCTTTCAGTTTGAATGCAAATACTGATACAACAGATTTAAAAAGTGATGTCAAACAATAAAACTAGGTCAAAATTTTCACTATTATGTGTAAGTGCAAGTAGGGACTTGTGCATTGCTGAAGGCACCACGCAGCTAGTGTCCTGTGAAACTATCCATGTTTGGGTGAACCCACTTGCCCAGGAGCTTCTGCCCTTCTCTGGTGTCTCTCTGCAGCATGGGAATATGCAGAATGTGATTGTACATATAGTATATATAGCCTGAGAGAATTTGCTGAGGACTATAAAAGCATAAAGGGTAAGGGTTGTTATGTAATGATGTGTGAATTGAGGGGGTGATATAATCTGGTAAAACCTGCACTCACATAATCATTTGGCTGAATAGGAAGCACCTTCTTATCTGCCCAAGGACCCAGACTGTTCTAAAGTCTGAGGGGTTTATTCCTAATCTAAATGTGTGTGTTGCTCATAGACATTTTCCTTATGGATTGTAATTATTTTTGCTGTCTCCTAGCCCTATTGGGAACTTGTAAAGCGCGTCTTGGGTGAACGGGAAACTATGACCTACTCCTTTTTCTTAACTGAGAATAAGTGTCTTTCAGCCTCAGAAAATATAGTCTTGATCTACTACTGTAGTAAGAATGAAGAGGAGGCTTGGGTCTACCTCATCTCCCACATCACCATTCCAGGGAAAAAAGGGTAGAAATATTGCTATTTAAAGGGAAAAAAACCCTGTTATTCCTATGCTTTGTGAACACTTGTTTGGACATCTTGGATTGTGTGTTTTCTATGCGTCAGTGCTGCGGGCAGCTTACGCCTCTGTTGTATTTTAACAGAGGTCTGAGATGATAACAGTGATACTTCTGATGCACTGTCATCATGGTAAAACCTTTACAGCGTTTCCTGGGATAACAGTTTACCTGGAACTCGCCACTACTCTGTCATGTCCATCAGTTGACATCCAGCACACCTGCAGCAGAGAACCCGGACCCAGAGGGACAGGTAATTTCAGAAGGAGCTGACTCGGAGTTTCTCGCGTGCTAGGAAGCCAAGCAGCAAGTACTTCCTGCAGATGGTGAGAAGTAGAGGATGATCAGCATCTGTATCATGCCGACCGTGCTTGTGTTTCATAGGGCAGGAGCTTGGATCAGGCACGCTGTCACAGTTGGGCTTTTCACCTTCTCCCCACGGAAGCCCAGGGTGGGGACGGATCCCCTCGCGCTCCTGCTGTGGCTTCTGGCAGGTGCACGGGAGCAGGCAGCCCCATATGTTCAGGGTAACGGCAGGAAGCTGTCTCAGGGGAGGTTTAGACCGGATATTAAGAAAAGTTTTTTCACCTACAGGGTGGCTGGGCCCTGGCACAGGCTCCCCAGGGCAGCGGTCACAGCGCCAGGCTGACAGAGTTCAAGGAGCTTTTGGACAATGCTCTCAGGCACACGCTGTGCCTCGGGGGCCGTCCTGTGCAGGGCCAGCAGTCGGCCTTGGATGACCCTTGCGGGTCCCTTCCATGTACAGTATTCATCACACGGGGACGTTCTGTGGCTCCGTGTGCGCGCACAGCGCGCGGCCCCACCCAGGTTAGCTTCACGCGCCGGGCGCGCACGGGAGTAGCGGGAGCGCGGCAGAGGCGCGCGCGCGCAGCCGCGGTGGTG